>CM019182.2:51906006-51953894 GCA_009739505.2 Apolygus lucorum
TCCTGCATTCAATAGGATTGAAAATGGCTTCGGAGCTCACTCAGCTGTCAGGATCTGAGGAGTGAAAAGATCTCCTCGAATGCTGGAGACGCCTGGAAGAGCACTTCCATTCAATAGGATTGAAAATGGCTCGGAGCTCACTCAGCTGATCAGTGATCTGAGGAGTGAAGAAGATCTCCTCGAATGCTGGGAGCCTGGAAGAGGACTTCCATTCAATAGGATTAAAAATGGCTTGGAGCTCACTCAGCTGATCAGTGATCTGAGGAGTGAAGAAGGATCTCCTCGAATGCTGGAGACGCCTGGAAGAGCACTTTCATTCAATAGGATTGAAAATGGCTTCGGAGCTCACTCAGCTGATCAGTGATCTGAAGAATGAAGAAGCTTTGAGCAATGATTTGCAGCGTTTTTACCCACCAACATTTTTTTACCTACCAACTTTTTTTTACCTACAGCTAGGTACTACCTACCACACCATACTGGCTTCACACCTTCACAATCAAGTTTATTAGAAAGGACTAAACGCTTCACACTCGATTGGAAAAATAGAAAGCTTCATATTGAAATTGATTACTGGTACGCAGAAGGCAAAACTGTATACAAATCGAAGAAATGAACAGCGATCGCATTTTAGTCCGATAAAATTTTAATGGAGATTAGACCTCTTTTGCGATTCACACTCATGATTCTGTTTTATCGAAGGAAAACCTTCAAGTACTCGTAGGGACCGAACGGTTTGTCCTACAGAGCTCCGGTGGTCTCAAAAATTTTTAAAATTCAATACTATTTAAAATTGGTGAAAAAACGATACCTTTATTTTGAGAGTTTCGAGCTAGGGCACTCTTGAAAATTTCAACCCTTAATTTTCACCCCTTAGAAGTGACCTACATCAACCAAAAGCTCGCGGCACAACTAGACCCCAAATGGAGCCCATATACCAAATTTGAACCAAATCGGTCCAGTGTTGCTAAGAAAAGTGCCGCGGACGGCGGACGGCGGACGGACATTGCCAAATTTGGATTCTACGCACCTTGAAACGTAAAGTGAAAAAGTTTGAGGGGGGGTTATAAAAATTTTTGCGATACGATCACATAGGCTTATTATTAGAAATAATAAACCAAAAAATAGACTCACAAAGATTAGATAATATTGCTTAGAGGCATTTTCATACTTGAATTAGTTGTAAAATTCTTCCCTACTGTTTTCAACGTGGCACACCCCGTAAACATACGTACTAAAATAAAATCAAAGGTATACACTCTATCTCGCCTCTGACAGGAAGGTTGAGTTCAAAAATTATACAATAGGTGCATTGGGTTCTCTCATAATAGGAACTGGTAGTGTAGGGTGCTATTGTTCTGTAGGTATCACGTCAGGTAGGTGAGACTACATACACTATGATTCCGTTCTACTTGAATGACATTGAAATGAAGTAAACCATTGGCAACTAATCCGGGAAATTTCGGCGGTATCTTCTAGAGGCTTTGAAGAAGTCGAGTAGTTGTTATACCTGTCTGTTTTGAAAGAACGGAATCAAAACTTACTTGAAATGAACTGTCAGGAATTCATATTCAAGTGGTCACAAATAGGTAGGTACCCGTATTAAGATTGTGGTGCTGAAGGGTTACCCAGAGTTCGTATTTTTTGTTTTTTCTTTACAAAAAATATACGTTTTAAACTAGTTATGATGTGGGGTTTTATTATGAGAATGTTAACAAACATTTCTTGCCCTCTATTTCATTTTTTCTGACCATGTGTATGTATTTTTGATCGAGTATTTGAGTTATACAGGGTGTTACATTTTGTAATGGTCACAGGGCAGGATTCGATGTTACAAACTGATTTTCAGCAAAAAATTCTTAATAGGAATTTTTTGTAGAAGCTTCATTTTGAGTTATTTCACTTTTAAGATTTTTTTCATGTCCCCACCTTCTGTCGGCAAAAATGGCTTTAACTCCCCGAATTTCATGTTAATTTTTGGTTTATTATTTCTAATAATAAGCCTATGTGATCGTATCGCAAAAAATTTTTATAACCCCCCCTCAAACTTTGTCACTTTACGTTTCAAGGTGCGTAGAATCAAATTTGCAATGTCAGTCGCGTCCGCCATCCCCCGTCCGCCGTCCGCCGTCCGCGGCACTTTTCTTAGCAACACTGGACCGATTGGTTCAAATTTGGTATATGGGCTCCATTTGGGGTCTAGTTGTGTCGCGAAGCTTTTGGTGATGTAGTCACTTCTAAGGGGTGTGAAAATAAGGGTTGAAATTTTCAAGAGTGCCCTAGCTCGAAAAGTCTCGAAATAAAGGTATCGTTTTTTCACCAATTCTAAATAGTATAGAATTTTTAAAAAATTTTGAGACCACCCGGAGCTCTGTAGGACAAACCGTTCGGTCCCTACGAGTACTTGAAGGTTTTCCTTCGATAAAACAGAATCATGAGTGTGAATCGCAAAAGAGGTCTAATCTCCATTCAAATTTTATCGGACTAAAATGCGATCGCTGTTCATTTCTTCGATTTGTATACAGTTTTGCCTTCTGCGTAACCAGTAATCAAATTTTAATATTTTTCCAATCGAGTGTGAAGCGTTTAGTTCTTTCTAATAAACTTGATGGTGAAGGTGTGAAGCCAGTATGGTGTGGTAGGTAGTACCTAGCTGGTAGGTAAACAAAAGTTGGTAGGTAAAAAAAATGTTGGTGGGTTAAAAAACGCTGCAAATCATTGCTCAAAGGCTTCTTCACTCTTCAGATCACTGATCAGCTGAGTGAGCTCCGAAGCCATTTTCAATCCTATTGAACGCAGGAAGCTGAAATTTGAGATTGAGAGGGAAGGTCAAGGGAGAATACAGATGGTGGTAGGTGCTATTGATGGAGAGAACCAGTGATCTATACAGAAGGGTGATCTGCAGAAAATAATAAACCTTTGAGCAATGATTTGCAGCGTTTTTATCTGATAATACCGTTGGAAAGTGCGTAAATTTTTCCAACTCCATGATGGAGTAAAACTTTTTCTTAAATCGGGACACGGATAAAGAATGGACCTAAACAAAAACTGGTGAAATCTTGGAAAGCTGGAGTTCTGTAATTCGGCTTGTGAATTTTTGCCTGTAAGTCTAAAAGATGCGCCAAAGTCTCAGCTTTCCAACGGTTTAGTTACTTTTATTTCAATGGGGAAATTATTTTAAAAAACGCTGCAAGTTATTATTACAATGGTTTATTATTTTTCTATATTGATCACTCGTCTGCAAAGCCACCAACCAAAAAGTGCGGCAAAAGTGCCGCGTACGGCGCACGGCGTACGGCGGACGGACGGCCACATTTTTATTCGATTTTTGGATTCTACGTACCTTGAAACGTAAACCATCAAATTTTGAGGGGGTGTTGTGAAAAAAAATGTTTCTCGGTCGATCCAAAGGTTCATTATTGAAAATAATAAACCAAAATGTGTGTTTGAAAGAAGAAAAACGTGAATTTCTTCAACGAAATCAGCTTTCCGACTGAGACGATCAGAGGGATTGAACGTTGGGACGGAGTGGCAGAATTGGGCAAACTCCTATCTACTCATGAATTATGATGTTAAAATAATTTTAACACAGTAATTATTACTGATGGATATGAATAAAATAATGACAAAAATATGTTTACAAACATGATTAAAAATAAGAATAAATTTGTATTCACACATAAGAGTGTGATTGAACAAATAAACACTGTATGAATAACATTATATTCCTAATCACAGGGAACTGTGCGATTAATTACACGAAATGTGTGCTCGATTGTCTCAGTCGGAAAGCTGATTTCGTTGAAAAAACAATTCACGTTGAAATGTTCATTTCGTTGAAAATAAAGGTAACTAAACCTTTGGAAAGCTGAGATTTTGGCGCATCTTTTAGGCCTAAAGGTGAAAATTCACAAGTCGGATTACAGAACTGTTATGTTTGCGTGTCGGTGAGTGAAGAGCTGACCTTCTCGCTGCGGCGTTTGACTTTTCTTTAACCCCTACTCAACGAAGAGAGAGAGATCCCTATCCTAACATGCAGTAACTGTCGCATCAGCGGTTCATAACCACACCGTGGTGCTAAGCACTGAGGAAGGCGGCTAGCCCGTCAGCCCCGGCGTTTTCAGAGAACCTAGGAGGATGACGGGATATTTACCTATTGAGCCTAGTACTTCGAGGAGATCCTTATTCGAAAAGAAGGTTTGAGAGCGAAATGATGAAGACGATAGACTGACTAGATTGGCATAAGGGAGCATCCCTGAGTGATCTTATAATATAATATAATATATTTATAATGTATTTTATACACATGTCGTTAGCTCGGGAGAGAGAGAGGTGGAAAGGTGGACGTCATGTTGGCGTATCCCCCGTACCTCGTCTCCCCCAGTGGGTGATGACTCATTCAGGGATCCTCCCGGTAGCTTCTTATTTAAGAACTAATTATTGATGATATGTGGGTCATTACAAGAACCAATGAGGTTTCAAACATATTGGAATTTCCAAGATTTTACCAGTTTTTTCGTTTAGGTCCATTTTTTATTTATCCGTTTTCCCGATTTAAAAAAATAGTTTTCTCCATCAAGAAGATAGGGAAATATACGCTCTTTCCAACGGTCTAATCAGACAGAAAGTATCATGAAAATTCGGGGAGCTAAAGCCGTTTTACTGACATATGGTGGAAAACACGAAAAAATCTTAAAAGTGAAATAACTCAAAACCGAAGCTTCTACAAAAAATTACTATGAGGCTTTTTTTTTAATAGAAATGAGTTGTAAAATTGGCTCTTGCCCTGTGACCGTTATGAAATGTAACATCCTGTATAATCCTCCGTTTCCAGAAGGGCAGTTCAATAGAAGTGTGTAATTGATCTTAGTCGGAACCAGGTAACAGCAACTTGGAAAAAATTGCAACGTAAAAATCCGTTCTCATCCACTAAGGTTCATATCCACTAAGGTTCATAACTAAAAATAATAAATGACCAAGAAACAATATCCCCGATTACACAGGGTGTCTACAAAGCAGATCTCATTCCTTCAAGGGGTCGGTTTTACAACTAATTTGCAACATAAAGTGCCTCATAATTGTCATTTCATGTCTTAACATCGGCACATAATCGAGAAAACGTAACGAAAACTTGCCCACGCTTTAACACTTTTTCAATGTTATCGACCATACTTCATTAAACGGCCATAGCTCCCTCATTTCCCGAGTAATCTCAAATGTGAAGAGACCGTTGGAAAGATCGTGAATTTTCCTGTTTCCCTAATACCAAATACAATTTTTTTCAGTTGAACGTTATTATGGGTTATTATAATAAAGCAACCTAACAAGTGAAACTTAGCAACTTTACTTTACTTTGTACGCGGCACTTCCCTTAGTTACCATGGACTAATTTTGATGAAATTTATCATATGGCTCGATTTGTGCCCCGAAGCTTCTGGTTGATGTCAGTCATTTCTAAGGGGTGAAAATTAAGGGTTGAAATTCCCAAAGTGCTCCCTATTTCTTCTCATTGAGTGTGAAGCGTTTATTCCTTCGAATAAACTTGATTGTGAAGGGAAAATATGGTTCGTAGGTAGTGACAATGACAAAGCTGTGTGTTTAGTAGGCGATTGATCTACTCAGAAAATAATAAACTTTGTGTAACTTGTGCAACGTTTTTCTTCTCAATGGAATAGACATTTTGACGGGAGGATTCGGGGGTATCCCATCTGCCCCCCACTATCCAACCCCGAATCCTTCCGTCAAAACGTCGAATTTGTTGGAAAAATTATCGTTTTTTCCGTGTTCAAACAAAAAAAAGTTCCATCGTAAAACGTTTTTTGATTATGCGATTATGCGCTTTTTGATTATTTGATTTTCGATTATGTTATTATATGGTTTTTTGATTTTTCGATTATGCTGAAATTCTGGCTCAGTTTTCAGGCTTATCGGCAATAGTTCATTATCTCTAATTATAAGGACATTATGGGCATTGAAAAACGGTAAGTTTACGAAAAGTTACAAAGTTCAGTTTTTAGTTTGCTTCATTCCCCATTACATTCAACTGGAAAAATTGTATTTTTTGAGCATTAAGGAGATAGAAAATTTTACGATACTTCCAATGGTCTCTGGACATTTGAAATACTCGAGAAATGAGAGAGCTACATAATTTTCCTGTAAAGGACATCTCCCGTCTGCAGAGATCACACCTTTGCGCCCTTGTCACTGTTTTTAGAAAAAATAGTTTAACCTATCAACCGTAGGTACTTACTACCTACCTACCTTCACAATCAAGTTTATTTACAAATTAAGAGCTTCACACTCGATTCGAAAAACAGGGAGCTTCACATGGGAAATTTGATTACTGGTTGCTAAGGAACCAAAACTATGCAGGGTGTTTCATAAGTAACGGACCACCCTTTCTATCTCCGTTGTCTTGAGGGGTAGAAAAAACTTCAAGCGGTAACTCCCCTTAAATTAAAATTTTAATAATTTTTAACAAATTTTTTTTGAGAAATTTTTGAGAAATTCAACTATCACACTTTCTCGCATTCTACGCAAAATATCATGAATTTTGACCCCTCAACCGATTTTTTTGGTTGCACACAACCCGTCCAGAGATTAAGGTAAAACAATTGAGATTAAGGTAGACCCCAAGTGTGACACATGTTTTTTCATTATTTTTCGACGCTGAATCATTTGATATCCATTTTTGCATTTAACTGGAATTTTTCGAAACGGTGGTGGAAATTCGGTAGTTTTTAATAGAAAAATGCTGTTTTTCTTTTTCCTTTTTTTCCTTCTTTTAAATTAGTTCGGGTGGCTAACTCTACTCCACTCTAGCCACCCGAACTAATTAAAATTGCGTCGTAACTCATAAGGATGGAAGAAGAGCGATTTTCTATTACAAACCACCTAAACACCTCCACCGTTTCAAAAAATTCCAGTTAAATCCAAAAATGGAAACTACCATGTGATTCAGCGTTGAACATTGATAAAAATGCATGTGTCACACTTGGGGTCTACCTTCATCTCAATTTTGGCACAATCCAGGGGTTGCGAATGTTTGCGCGCTCATTGGACGGGTTGTTCGCAACCAAAAAAGTCTGCCAAGTGGGTGTGGCACATAGCTTCCTCGTATCCATAACCCGATTATATAGGTGATCCGATGCATAGTAGTTAGGTAATCTGAAAACACCAATCTGTAAGTACCTTTCACTACCCTCATAGGGTACCATCTACACGCTAATCTGGACAATCCTAGAAAATTTCATCAAATTCGGACGAAAAATGTAAGTGCGGTAGTGATTGGAATCAAAAAATTTCATTGCAAGACTGAGAATCGAACCTGGAACTCCTGACTGTGAGTCTTATACTTTGCTTACTGACCTACAGAGGGGTTTGTTGAATGGCTTTGAGATCCTCACCTCAGACGCAACTGTTACGGCTGTTACAAGGATTTCACGATTGTGCATGCGCAGAGGCTACTGTAAATTTTAAGGCCTTGATTTTCATTGGGGACCATCTACAACCTAATCCGCGTAATCCCTGAAAATGTCATCGAAATCGGGTAGAAATTATGGAAATTATGGCAGTTACAAGCAATTCACGTTCCGCATGCGCATCGGCTACTATCAGTCCGGGGGTGATGATTTTCATAGGGGACCATCTAAACACTAATCTGTAACATCCCTGAAAATTTCATTGAAATCGGATGGAAAATGTGGAAGTTATGGCTGTTACAAGGAATTCACGTTTGCGCATGCGCAGTCGCTTCTATCAGTCCGAGGATGATGATTTTTATAGGGGACCGTCTACACACCAACCCGCACAATCCCTGAGAATTTCATCGAAATCGGACAATAACTTCGTATAGTTATGCGCGTTACAAGGAATTCATGACAGACAGACAGACAGACACACAGACAGACAGACACGGAACCAAAATTGTTCAGAAAGGTCTAAAACGCAAAACGCGAGTGAAAATTTTGATTTCGGAGAACTTTTTTTTCGTCCTTGAAAAGTGAAAACAAAGCTTCCGCTACCTTGGTAGACTCAGAAGCAATACCAGGGGGTATTTATTGATAAGTTTTTAAATAAAAAAAAGAAAAGTAGAATAGGTAGTATACATTCCACTTCATTGGCAGATGGGAAATTTGAATTTTATGTGAAGGATTTGGTTCTAGCATACCTAACATACTATATGTTAGGGTGGGGGTAAAAAATGTAATTCTACCAAATGTGAATCTCCTGATCACCCTGTTTCCAAAAAGTACCTACACGATTTTTTATGTCGAGGATTTGGTACTAGCATACCTAACATACTGTATGTTAGGGTGGGGGTAAAAAATGTAATTCTACCAAAATGTGAATCTCCTGATCACCCTGTTTCCAAAAAGTACCTACACGATTTTTTATGTCGAGGATTTGGTACTAGCATACCTAACATACTGTATGTTAGAGTGGGGGTAAAAAATGTAATTCTACCAAAATGTGAATGCCCTGATCACCGTTTCCAAAAAGTACCAACACGATTTTTTATGTGGAGGATTAGGTACTAGCATACCTAACATACTGTATGTTAGGGTGGGGGTAAAAAATGTAATTCTACCAAAATGTGAATCTCCTGATCACCCTGTTTCCAAAAAGTACCTACACGATTTTTTATGAGGAGGATTTGGATCTAACATACCTACCTAACATACTGTATGTTAGGGTAGTGGTAAAAAATGTCATTCTACCAAAATGTGAATCTTCTGATCACCCTGTTTCCAATAAATACCTACACGATTTCTTATGTGGAGGATTTGGTACTAGCATGCCTAACATACTGTATGTTAGGGTGGGGGTAAAAAATGTAATTCTACCAAAATGTGAATCTTCCAATCACCCTGTTTCCAAAAAGTACCTACACGATTTTTTATGTGGAGGATTTGGTACTAGCATGCCTAACATAATGTATGTTAGGGTGGGGGTAAAAAATGTAATTCTACCAAAATGTGAATCTCCTGATCACCCTGTTTCCAAAAAGTACCTACACGATTTTTTATGTCGAGGATTTGGTACTAGCATACCTAACATACTGTATGTTAGAGTGGGGGTAAAAAATGTAATTCTACCAAAATGTGAATGCCCTGATCACCGTTTCCAAAAAGTACCAACACGATTTTTTATGTGGAGGATTAGGTACTAGCATACCTAACATACTGTATGTTAGGGTGGGGGTAAAAAATGTAATTCTACCAAAATGTGAATCTCCTGATCACCCTGTTTCCAAAAAGTACCTACACGATTTTTTATGAGGAGGATTTGGATCTAACATACCTACCTAACATACTGTATGTTAGGGTAGTGGTAAAAATGTCATTCTACCAAAATGTGAATCTTCTGATCACCCTGTTTCCAATAAATACCTACACGATTTCTTATGTGGAGGATTTGGTACTAGCATGCCTAACATACTGTATGTTAGGGTGGGGGTAAAAAATGTAATTCTACCAAAATGTGAATCTTCCAATCACCCTGTTTCCAAAAAGTACCTACACGATTTTTTATGTGGAGGATTTGGTACTAGCATGCCTAACATAATGTATGTTAGGGTGGGGGTAAAAAATGTAATTCTACCAAAATGTGAATCTCCTGATCACCCTGTTTCCAAAAAGTACCTACACAATTTTTCATGTGGAGGATTTGGATCTAACATACCTAACATACTGTATGTTAGGGTGGGGGTAAAAAATGTAATTCTACCAAAATGTGAATCTCCTGATCACCCTGTTTCCAAAAAGTACCTACACGATTTCTTATGTCGAGGATTTGGTACTAGCATACCTAACATACTGTATGTTAGGGTGGGGGTAAAAAATGTAATTCTACCAAAATGTGAATCTCCTGATCACCCTGTTTCCAAAAAGTACCTACACGATTTTTTATGAGGAGGATTTGGATCTAACATACCTACCTAACATACTGTATGTTAGGGTAGTGGTAAAAAATGTAATTCTACCAAAATGTGAATCTCCTGATCACCCTGTTTCCAAAAAGTACCTACACGATTTTTTATGTGGAGGATTTGGATTTAACATACCTAACACACTTATGTTTGGGGTGGGGGTAAAAGATGTAGTAGCCCTAAATGCAGAAAAATCTTCCCCATATAATACGTAAATGTTAACGTGGAAAAAAACACGAGAAATCCTCGAAAACCGGAAGAGTAGGAAGCTATGTGCTACGCCCACTGTTTAGCATATTTATGAATACATTCCACTTCATTGGCAGATGGTTTCAATATTATTTAACCAAGAGCAATACAAATACGGAAAAATTAAGTTGATAATATCAACCTCAATATTATTGAGGACGCCATGTGCTACACCCCTTTGAAAATAAAGGCCTGAAAGTATTACCTTGTGACGTCACTCTCTGAGGCAAATTCGGGGGTCTGATGACCAGTTGGCACCTCAAAAGGACCAGAAGTGCGGTGAAAATCCGAAACGGGAAATCACTGACCACCTTTGATTGTGGGATTCAGAGCACGGAGTGTAAGGACCAGTTGCGTTTTATACACAATGACCAGAAGTGATGGTGGAAATACCCCTAATGACCAGTTGTGCGGTGGAAATCCGAAACGGAGTGTATAAATGTCGGAGTGTAAAAGGGTGGGGGTTGGTTATTTATCCGTTTCAGACATCAGGGAGTATCATGGTGTATGTAACTCAAAATGTCAAAAATGACCATAAGGCGCCCTTGACCACAAACGGGGGCTGGGCGCGTATGTGTGTATGTGTGTGTGTAACAAAATCTTGTGTACTCTGCCCAGGCCTTAGTTCTCAACCGATTTTCCTGGTTCTTTTTTTGTTCGTCGCGGAAAACTATCTAGTTGTGCACTACGTCGCCGGAATTTCGAATTTTGCCTTTTAAGGGGGGGAAAAGGGGGGGTTAATGCTCGAAAAACGTGCGTTTTTGGGCATAATCTTGTGTACTCTGCCCAGGCCTTAGTTCTCAAACGATTTTCGTGGTTCTTTTTTCGTTTGACGCGGAATACTATCTAGTTGTGCACTACGGCGCCGGAATTTCGGATTTTGCTTTTTAAGAGGGGGAAAGTGGGGGTTAATGCTCGAAAAACGTGCGTTTTTGGGCATAATCTTGTGTACTCTGCCCAGGCCTTAGTTCTCAAACGATTTTCGTGGTTCTTTTTTCGTTTGACGCGGAATACTATCTAGTTGTGCACTACGGCGCCGGAATTTCGGATTTTGCTTTTTAAGAGGGGAAAGGGGGGGTTAATGCTTAAAAAACGTGCGTTTGCGTGCATAATCTTGTAAACTCTGCCCAGGCCTCAATTTCCAACCGATTTGCGTGTTTCTTTTTTTGTTTGACTCAAATAACTTCCGAGTTGTACATGATTTTACCAGAATACCAAAATTCGGAAGGGGAGGGGATGAGTGGGGGGATAATATTCACAAAATATCCGATTTTTCAATATTTCGGTTCCTTTACTGCTTACTAATTGTACCCAAGCTTTGAAATTGAGGAAAAAAAAAAGGAAAATGAGGAAAAATTCTCATTATACCTCTGGATTTTCATGAATTATTCTCTGTACCACCATGGAACTAATAGTGGTGCCACCATGGTGCCATGATGCCAAAAACCGCTTATTTCGTGTTTTTTTTTTTTTTTGTGTTTCACCTTGAATACGGATGTGAACTTCGACGGACCGCCTACTAAAACTAATAGATGAAAGTTCAATGTTACAACGTATTTCCGCTTTGGTGCCAGACTGGCACCATTGTTGGCGTTGGGGGGGGGGGGGGGGGGGGGTGAACTCGAATTCGCATGTTGGGTGTCGTAGATCATGGATTTTGAGATGCTCTTCAGATTCGAGGCTCCCATGCCGCTAGAAATGTTAAGGTGGATAATGGTGGGGGGGGGGGTCACTATTTCTTGCCTAAAGTATTAAATAAATTACATCGAGTGAAACAGTTTTATCACTTAACAACTGGTTAAACTGATCTAATGCTTATCCAATGGGACGTCCCATGGAATGCATGCATTACTAAACAATATGTTTCGGTTTGGTTGTGCGAAGAATTTTCCTGACTAGGTACACTTATACACGTTGAACTACTTTGTTTCTATAGTGGAAATTTCGTGATGTGCTCTCCAGATACTACCATCTGCCAGAGATCATACGATAATTTGGCTGGCGAAAAATTCAAGGCAAAGAAGTTGAAATCCCGGGAAATTAAGGAAACTGACCCATTTTGGGCAGTTAATTGTACAAATCTATATTGAGTCTGCTGAATAGTATTGAATAAACACTCGGTTAGTGGGAATCCAATAGCAAAGAGTTTTTTCAATAACTGCGCTCTTTGCCATTCTGCTTAGTTGATCTATTTGCTCATAACTATATTGAGTTAGCCGCACTAACTCACGAAAATCTTCTTACAGGTAGGTAAGTACTTTGATGAATGAATCCAACAGTGGAGAAGTTCAGTCTTAAGCAAATTTTCCTGAAATGAGGGTAATTCTGGCCTGTTCTGGGCAGTTCATTATTCAACACAAATCTATATAGAACTACCTGGACGAAATTCTGGGATATGTTGAAGAATAACACCTCCAATGTGTGAAAAAGATCTGTCACCAGATGTGTTCCCTGAAGTGTGGGAACTCAGATCGATTCTGAACAGCTATTCCTCGATTTGGACGTAACTGTGTAAAGTTAGAACTGCACGAATATAAGACGTCATGTATGTTATAGATGGATATTTCCCCAAAACCGCCATTATTTCAATTTCACACTACTTTATTTATTTTTACTCATAAAAGTAAAAAGAGTCCCTGAAGAGGAGTAACATTGGCTAAATCTGGACGTTCATCAACTTTAACAGAATTAGGTAGGTACAGTACATTGTTTGAGTTAGCTGAACCAAATGCAGAATTAATAGCATGTACCTAGAAAATACACACCTAAACATCATAATATGACTCGGTGGATGGGAATCTAATACCTTAGAGTTCTGTTGAAGGCGTGAATTATTTTCTCTCAAAATTGCGTTGTCTAATTCTTGTACAGTATGATTGTACCACTAATTCATCAGGTCAGCAATGGGTTCGGGCGTGTTTTGCATTTTCGATTCCAAATTCGGTTTCAGCACGATTTAAAACCGCATAAATCAAGTTTTCAGCTCAAAATTCTGTTAAGAAAGGTTGGAAAAGAGGTAATAGGATCGTGAGTAACGTCATAACCATTAGGAAAGAGGGGGAAACCACACAGATGGGGGCGAGAGTGACGTCATAAGTTACGAGAGGGGGTGCCGCGTATTTGGGGGGGGTGATTCACATATAACTAAGGCGATATTACGACACTAGTTTTCTCTCCCTTCAAATCATCGGATACCCCTCGCACAGCGTCTGTTCGAAAAGCTCTCTCTTAAGTCTTTCAGTTAGATTAATGAAATGAACGATCTGAACTGACCATCTACAGAAGACATGAATCGTTACGACAATAAAGAATGTTATTTATTCATCTTCGTGTTTTTTTGAAGCTGAATCAGCCGAAATTCTTGACTAAGACGAAATATCGAGCTAAAAGGGTGGATCTATAAAGAAAACTCACGAAGAGTACGTCGACCTTAAAGTTTACGAGAAGTGAATGAACGTGATCCCAACACTCTCCCCCCTCCCCCACCCAAGTTCGCCCGATATGATGGAAAAGGGCTGGCATGCTGTGGTACTATAGAGGCTAGGATGGAGCATCCTGAGGTTGGGGGACAATCGATTTCCCATGCGAGGACGTCCCTTCGTCTGCTTCGACTTTCACAATGAGCCTTCTTCGCGATCAAGAACCGTTTTCCTTCCTGTCTCGACCGATCGCATTTTTCTTTTTTTTCCCCTCAGACGCCAAACGACCCATCCATACCAACCACCGAGGAGGGAAAACAGCGAGGAAAATATGGGTTAATAATAATTCAGTAAATACCTGACGAGAAACGTCGCAAAATATTGTCAGGCAATACAAAGGCACATCATATCGGTACCTTAAAGATCAAAGGCTGCTATGTCTAAAAACGGAGTTTTCAGAAAAACGCAGAAGAGGTTTTCACCAGTGCACAATTCCTAAAATAATGATTTATTATACTGATCTCCTTAATTTCTTCATCGAATTTTCTAGCTATACTTTATAGCTAGTCTATAAATATAAATATAAAAATAAAAGCTAGTCTTTATAGCTAGGCTATACTATATTTTATAGCTAGTCAAGAAGGTCATTAATAACACAATGCTGCATGAATTTCTATGTTTCGTTTTTAACACGCGTTTCTGAAAGGATTTTTCGTGCTGAATTCAAAACTGCTAGAATTTTTCCTCTATCACGCACAGTTTTGATGCTACACTCATATTGTCAATATGACCCGCCGAAAGCTGAAATTAGGAGAAAGCTCATGTTATGTTGGCTGCCCTGTCAAGTGGGAAGGATTGACCTGGTCAGTAGAGGTCAGAGGTCACATTAATGTAAACAAAAGCTCTCATTTTCAAAACATTGCTCCGTTTGTTTGTTTCTGTATGTGCAGTCTACACATTATAATGAATTCCTTGCGTCGATCGTGCGTGAACAGTCCGAATGTGTTCTGCTACGTTTGTGGGTGTTTTGTCGCAGCAAAACAGCGACAGGACATCACAAAATTTGTGGAGAATGTATACCTCGCGTATTTCGGTGTAAAACTTGGAGACCAGGACAAACCTTGGGCTCCCCATAAAGTGTGCCGCACCTGTGTTGAGGGGTTGCGACTGTGGAAGTCAGGTAAGAAAAAATCCATACCTTTTGGTATTCCAATGGCATGGAGAGAGCCTATTAATCATGTTAATGATTGCTATTTTTGCATGACAAATGTTTTTGGGTTTTCAACAGAGAATAAGAAATCCATCGAGTACCCTAACTTACCTTCCGCGCTTAGGCCTGTCCCTCATTGTGACACCATACCGATTCCTACTCCTCCTGCTGTCTTAGCTGATGTCAGATCAGAAAGCGGTTCTCAAAGTAGTTACACTGAAGGAGATGAACCCTTTGATCCTGAAGAGGACCAATCTCCAAAACTTTTCACGCAAGGTGAACTTAACGACCTGGTGAGAGATCTAGATCTCCCAGAAGATGCCTCCGAAGTTCTTGGATCAAAACTGAAGTCTAAAAATTTATTAGCTCCAGGTGTTAGGTTTGCTTGGTATCGCCACCGTGAACAAGAACTGGTCCCATTTTTCAGAGAGAAAGATTCCATGGTGTTCTGCTGCAACATTGAGTCTGTGATGGGGTTTTATGGAATCAAATACTTGCCATCTGATTGGAGGCTCTTCATCGACTCATCCAAAGCAAGTTTGAAGGCTGTCCTTCTCCATAATGGGAATAGATTCTCATCAATTCCCATTGCTCATTCTGTCCACTTGAAAGAGACCCTCTTGGAAAACATAGGCTACAACATTCACAAGTGGCTGGTCTGTGGCGATTTCAAGATCATCGGCTTACTTCTAGGGCTCCAGGGTGGATTTACCAAATTCCCATGTTTTTTGTGCGAATGGGACAGTCGAGCTCGTGATGAGCACTGGACGGTCAAGGATTGGCCAGAAAGGACCTAATTAACACAGTCCAAGAACGTTATAAGCCCTCCGTTGATGAACCCCAGGAACGTGTTACTTCCACCATTAAACATAAAACTGGGCCTTATGAAACAATTTGTTAAGGCGCTGAATGAAGAAAACCTTTGTTTTCAGTATCTCGGAAGGAAATTCCCTAAAATAACTTCTGAAAAAAGTAAGGCGGGAATTTTTGTTGGACCTCAAATCCACATGCTAATGAAGGAACAAGAGTTTGAAAACATCATGAGTACCACTGAAAAGAACGCTTGGATGAGTTTCAAATCAGTTGTGACCAGGTTTCTCGGAAATAATAAGGCTGCAAATTATAAAGCATTAGTGGAAAACTTGCTGAAACACTTTCAGGAGCTAGGGTGTCTCATGAGCGTGAAACTTCACTTCCTTCGGTCACATTTAGGATATTTTCCTGAAAACTTGGGGGATTTCAGCGAAGAAATGGGTGAGCGTTTTCATCAAGATATTAAATTGATGGAACAACGGTATCAAGGAAGATGGAATGCATCTATGATGGCAGACTACTGCTGGAATCTGAAGAGGGACTGTCTTGGAGGAAACTCGACATCTAGACGATCAAGGAAGAGGAAATTCCAGATTAACTAGTATAATTACTATTCATGTGTAAACCTGGTACTTGAAAAATCATACAGTGGTCAAAAATAAACATCCCAGTTCAAATCTAGGTTGTCACTGACTCACTTTCTTCCAATCCACCTACGTCCACTTGAACTTAGACTCAATTTTTCGGGAGGGATTTGTGAAAAATCTATACGTGATGGAGAAAATCTGATTGAAGATTTGGATTCAGCGCGAAAAAATATATAAGAAACATCACTTAGATTTCAGTCATCGTTCAAAAAAATTCAAAATGCAGCATTGTGTAATTTTGTTGAATTTGAGTTTTTCTAAAATTAAAAAAAAATTAAAAATTTGGAAGATGGATGGACATAGCGCTTTTGTGCTTTAAGGTATCGATATAACAAGGAGTAAAAAGCGATAGAAATTATTACACAATGGTTTATTCTTTTACCATTTAGATCACCCGACTCCATGGAACGTTTTTCCATTAATACTACCTACTAGCAATGTTATATTACCTACTTCTAATTTATAATAACTACTTCTAAATATTACCTACTTCTCATATGTCATATTATGAGAAGTGAAGGTGCTATCCGAGAGTTTTTGGTTGCTAAGGAAGGACAACTGAGTACAACAAGAAACTTCATTCAAGCAAACGAACAATGGTCGCATTAAATCAGCTGAAATTTGAACCAATAATAATTATTGGTAATAATTAAAATTATAATAATAATTATTATCCAATTTCCGTCGTAATTCCAACCCTCAAGTCCTCATAGGGATCGTTCAAATTGTTTTGCAGAGCTCTGGGTGGTCTCATTTGATTCTAAAGCTTGGTTTTAAGGGAAGCACAACAGAAATTCTATTCATGAAATTCTATTCGAAGAAACGAGGAATGATTGTCAGCTGAAATTTGATTGGCTTCTGGTCTGTTGAAACCAATTTTCCAGGGTGAGAATTTAGTTTCTAATCTTTAAAAACCGGGTTACCAAATGAAGGGAAGATGGATTCTGGTCTCCCCAAAACCAGATGACCAGATACCAAGGCATAGGCGATCCTTGACTCTACTCGGTGAGAGGAAGATGTTGTTGAAGTTTCATACTGGTGTGATGGATGTGGTCTACAGACAAAACTAGTCTCGCTCTCGAGTACCTATTTTGGTTCGATACTCGGGTGGAAGAGTAAGGTGTGCTTTTTTGCCCGAAGGGAGGTATGTTGGATGTGCTTGAAAAGTTCGAGATTCTTGAGAGTGATAGGTCTGGTAAATGTCTGAATGAGGTGGTCCCTCAACATGTTTCACCGTTGACGGGTTCCTTCCTGCAATAGCTTGGTCTCCCCTTCACAATGTTACGATGTTTGAGTCCCTTTCACTTTGTCTGCCTTGATTGGCATTTGATGATCCTCCCAGGTCCCTTCACTTCTCTGAGCAAATAGGATTCTCCTTTCACTTATCTGATTGGGTATGACTTTCACTTTCTCGACCAATGGGGTTCAAGCTCCCTTTCACTTGTGACTATATAAGCTATGCTCTCTGTGATGTACCTTCAGTTATTGTTTCGAAATCGATTTAACTTGTAACTCATTATTTTCGTGGAAATAGACGTTCTACTCAACTCCGTTTTTAAAAATCGATTTAACTTGTAACTCATTATTTTCGTGGAAATAGACAACGTTCTACTCAACTCCGTTTTTATGAGTAAGGTGTGCGTCAGAAAGGCGCCTTGTAGTTGACCTTTGAGGGAAGTTCGACGTTTGTCCTCTTTGTCGGAAGGACACCTGACGTCTATGTTTTTCTATGTTTATCTCGGAATTCAACTTAAACTACGCAGCTTACATTAGATATCAACCACCTTTCCTATCCACCCGATTCAACATTTCTCACTCCATCTGTTCACTGAATTGAATAGAAAAGAAAAAAAAGACACTGCCATAGAAAAGCTGGTGCCCAGGATACAGAAATGTCTCGAACTCAACTCGAACTACGTGAAAAAAGTTTAGTATTTGGTGAATTTCGTTGCAATACAAGCATTCTTTGATTTTGAAAAAATGTTGTAAATTTACTTTCTGGATGGCCCTAGTATGTTCCAAAGGAAGGATATTGAGTTGATAATAATTATCAACTCAATATCCTTCCTTGACACAATTATTGTGTCAAAAGAAAATGTGTCTCTGCGTACCTACTTCATTTATTTAATGACATCAGAATACGACTACTTCAACTTACTGCCCCAGTGAACTTATGAATTTCATACTATCGTGACAGCACATGGTGAGTAAACATCGAATTCATTGTTAGAATGTCGAAATTTTAAAACATCAAAAGTTGATTGCAGCCTTTCACATTTCACCATGTCGAATACCGGAGCATTTAAGAACAAGAAACAAAATATATCGATAGTGCGGTCAGCTGCCTCAAAACTGCGAAGAAATGTCCATCTTTCTCTGAAAAAAGTGAAAACGTACTATAAAAGTGAGGTCGACTGTTTCAATACTTGCCGACAAGTGAGCCAGCAGTTGAAGGAGTTGTTGAGTCTGTCCAAAAAAATCGGCCTAGTGAAATCTATCGGTCGAAACGAGTACGCCGTCGTCGATCATCATTTTATCGGCAAAAGTCAAACTATCCTGGGGAGATGCGCGGGGAAACTCAAAAATACGAGAACTTTGAAGGCTCGAACCGTCAATTGCAGAAGTCGAAAGAAAATACTCAAAATAGACGGTGTCTGCAAATGCAGAAAACGAAGGCCACGTTTGAGTCGGAAGAACACAACGCGTTTTCCAAGGCGTAAGAAGAGGTCGAGAGACGGTGATCTTAGTGACTAGACGTCCAAGCGGTAACCATTTACCTACGGAAGTCCAGAAAGCTGAGTAATACGCCATTAAATCTGAGTCCAAACAAATCAATAAAAAAATGTACTCACTGCAACAATTTTGGTTCTTCTAAAATCACCAAAATATTAAATTAAAAGATTTTTGGCGTGTAGGTACACTAAGTAAACAATATTGACATATGGACTACCTTTCTAGGTGCTGATCATAAATATGGGTTTTTGGACCTTTTCTAATAACATAATTTTGTAAAGGAAATTCCTGTGAATCTGTCGGCCATATTTTTCTTCTTCTTCATAAATCCTTTCAACTCCTTTGGGAGCATGGGGAATTTACAAGGGTTTTCAATAGTGGTTCTCCTCCAGGCAAACATAGCAAACACTGCCCTACTAAAAATATGCAAAATGAACAAATTAATTTTTGTCGAGATTCTCCTACATTTCAATTTTTCCGAAGTAATAATTAGCCGATTTTGAAAAATTTTTATAATATTTAGGGACTATTCAATAGTCCCTAAATATTAATAATATTTAGGGACTATTGAATTTTATAATATAAAAACGCTGCAAATTATTACACAATGGTTTATTATTTTTATATAGATCACTCGTCTGCAAAGCCTCCAACCATCCAACATGAAGAAAAACATCGATCGCATTTCGGTCAGCTTTAATTTGAACGGAGATTAAGCCTCTTTTGCGATTCACACTCGTGTTTCTGGTTTATCGTACGTCCAAAATTTAAATTCTCGTAGTGAGCGAACGGTTTGTCCTACAGAGCTCCGGGTGGTCTCTAAAAATTCTATAGAATCTCAAATTGAAGGAAAAAATACCTTTATATCAAAATTTTTTGAGTTAGGGCGTTTCAAAATTTCAAAATTGATTTTGAAACCCTTAAAAGTGACCTAGGCAAACATAGCAAACCTACCTAGCAACCTACATCAACCAAAATCTTCGGGGCACAACTAGACCCCAAATGGAGCCTACATACAAAATTTCATCAAAATCGGTCAATGCTAAGTGGCAAAAGTGCCGGGTACGGCGGACGGACGGCCAAATTTTTATTCGATTTTTGGATTCTACGTACCTTGAAACGTAAACCATCAAATTTTGAGGGGGTGTTAAAAAATTTTTTTTTTCTTGATCGATTCCAAAGGTTCATTATTGAAAATAATAAACCAAAATTACTATAAAAAATTTTATATCATGAAATTTTCATGATAACCAAGGAAGTTAGATGAAATAGGAGACTGAATTTAGTACGTATTTTGTCTAGAATACTAGCTCGCAACACACCAACGAGTTTTAGTGATCGGTAACCACGATCAATTGTAGACGACATGTCATGTAAACTAGCGCTGGGACCGGTGATGCAAGGCAAGCTGTTCAAAAAAATGAATTTTGCGGGACTGTTTTGGATGAGAAAAGACTATCGGCGGGTAGGCAGGGGGTCGCGCGGGGTCTAGTGTTCCTATACCCCCACTATAACAGCATAAGCAAAGGAAAACATTCGAGTAGCTGTTTCGTGACCTTGAAAGCAGAGAAAATTGGAAGATGAGCCATGGATACTAAGCCATGGGTTACGCTTCCTTAGCAACTAGTAATCAAGTTTAATGAAGGAATTCTTTATTTCTTTGAAAGGAGTGTGAAGCGTTCATTTCATCTAAATAAACTCGATTATGAAGCAAAAACATGGTTGGTAGGTAGTCACAATGGCAAAGCTGTCTTCTTGCCGGCGCTTGATCTATACAGGAAAATAATAAACCTTTGTGTAATAATTTGCTGCGTTTTTCATTATTGTTTATTCCTCTAAGTCTGGTCAAGGTGTTTGCCTGACGAATAATCTCACCTGACGCCACTGGTTTTCAATTCAGATCGGCTGGCTGCCACTCACTTCGCTTCATTCCAGAATTTGTTTAGTTTCTTATCGGCAGGTCTCCCTGGGCCGTCCTCTTCTTCTATCTTTCCCCTGGGGATTCCACTGCGGGGGAGTCTTCTCTAGGGCGCCATCGGGCTTCCTCAGAGTATCCACTTCAATATCCTTTCCCTTATATCTTATTCGATTGACAGTTGTTCAGTGATTCTCCATTGCTTAACGTTGAAGATTGTATTGAGCCACCAAATCGTCAAGATTTTTCGCAAGCCGCAATTTACGAAGGGTTGCAGATAGGTTGGGGTTCGGTGATGGTCAGGGTTAAGTGGAAGTTTCTTGGATAGTGGAACTTCTTGGATAGTGGTTCTTGGTAGTGGAACTTCCATAAAGCTAAATGGATTTGACGACGGTGTTGAAGAGTCTCAGTTTCGTTCGCCGGGAAATGTTGTTTTCCTGTAAAGAATACTGATCAACAAAGGCTACCAGATTTTTTGCATGATGAACATTTTCAACAACTCGAAGTAGTCAAAGTTGGGCTTCTCAGATTATTGCACGTGTACCTTAGTGAAGATGGCAAATACTGATAGGTTTGGTTATGTCGAAGAGAGTATGCCATGATCTCGCAGACTTACTAGTTTCTGAAGCGGCTTAATTGGGGCCTTGTCAATTTTTTTGAGAGTCTTCGAATACCCTGGGCTTCAAAGTACGAATACCCAGGCACATCGAACATTGTGTGACGTCGCCATCAGGCACTTTCCATCAACATCACCTGTCGAACACCTCTTGGAATCAAAGGTAGATAGATTGATTTCCTGCGGTTGGGATTCACTCCCATCGTCTTCAATTCAAGACAACTTGCAGCTATCTGACTCATTATCTCAGCCCTTGATTCGATGATACACCCACTTATTCGAACATAATGCTTCCCTATGGATCGAATCAAATGTATAAACTATGTGATCATGAATCATTAAATAGTGTGCATTATAACATCTCTCAACCGTTGTCGATGTTAAAAAATAAATCCGCCTAAATGAAAGACTTCCGCTTTTCGTAAGTTATTTTCCTCGCCCGTCAAAAAGTGAAAACCGGATGATAGCGGCTGCTTTTTAAAAATCCTCATTAAGCGGCTGAGAGGTTCCTTGCTGTTAATTGAATCCTCGACTTTCAAGTAATCTGGGCTCTTGTTTCTTATAACTGCAAAACTTATAACAGACTGCAAAAGAGGGCTCTCCGCACCATATTAAAGCTGGGTTTGAGTGAAAGCTGTCGAGGACACTTCAAAGCTCAAGGCATTCTAACTCTGCCTAGTATGTACGTCCTCGACTGCCTGCTGCTCGTGAAGAGCGATCTGGACGCCTTCTCCACTGGGTTTACAACGCACTACCACTTTACGAGGTCCCGTCATAACTCCAACCCTCATCAAATGGGTTGCCGTTTTTTCAATTCCTTGAATGAAATAACAAAGAACCTACCCTATAAATCGTTCAAGATCAAGGTCAGAAGAATACTCGTTCAACTGGAACTCTATGACCCTGCAGAGTTTTTTACAATGCTCTCCAAGAACCGTCAGACCTAAAATTTATGTAATATTTATTCGATAATTTGTTATTGTTTTATACGTATGTATTGCGACTTTTGTATTGCCTGATAAAGCCATTTACAAATAAAAACATTTTTGGTTTTTTGATTTGAACTTCGGACCTCGAAACGTGCGAAAGGTATTTTCTAGTTATTTCGTTTTGTTCCATCCAAGGCCGACAACATTTTGAAGTGTGTCTAAAAAAAAACTGAGTCAGTTCAAATTTGAATTGCATATCAAAGAAAAACGTTTTTTTGAACGGACTACTCAAGATTCACGAGATTACTTTTTATTGGGTTAATAATACTTTCAGGAGACCTCGTCCTCGGAACCGTTGAAATAGACAGTGAAATGTACATTGAACTACCTCTGTGCAATTTTCATCGGAATCTAACTCGGATTTTGAGTAGATTGTAGATGAAGTTGGTAATCCAAAACTGTTCAGGAACCTCACAGAGAAGGACCCTATTATTTTTGACTTTCTGCTCAAATATAAAAGTGTTAAGATGTTGAGAAATAAAACAAACATTGATGTTCCAGAACAGAATAATATTTTATTCATCTGCAATAAACATGTCACAATATGATGATGTAAGCTAAGAATTATGATTGAGATTGGGACCCCTCAAGTTCAAACTTTTACATCCTCATGATGATAGATGATGATGATTATGATACATAGTTTTTTCTGTGAGGTGTGCTGTGAAGTTGTCAAATAAATACCAGAGAGTAAAAAGTTTTTTACCCTCGTAAAAATGCATTAAATCAGGAGTAAAAAAAACCGCAATATCTCAATTATTTTCCAAATTGTTGAGTTTTTTGTCCCAAAAAACAGCGAAAATTTTCCTCTACCCTAAAAAATGTTTTTTCTCTTAAAAATTTGAAGATAACACGTAGGAAGAATTTTTTTAAACGAAAATGTTTCGTTTTCCATGCTCTACCAAGGTTTACCAAGGTAAGTAGCAGAAAGTTTAGGGACATTGGAATGAAAAATGTGTTTTTTTTTTTAATTTTTTTTTTAAATATTCATTTCTCCAAATCACCAACACACCTGCTCCCTATATGACTATAGGTGTACATACAGGTAATGTCAAGTTCATAAAAAGAATAAAATGACAAATAAGTAGTAAAATTAGTCAACAATTAGCAAAAAGTACAAAAACAAAATTAAAATAACACTTATAACAACTTTCACAAATCACTAAAATCTATGGATTCCAGGTAACATAATGAATCCTCCCGAAAATGGGGTAGGCCAGCGTCCTCCTGACAGCATAGTCTTCCGCTCCAGCCTCGCACGGTTGACATCATACTTTGGGCATTCAAATAAATGTGATCCCAGGTCTGGGGAACCCTCATTTGGCACTGACAGCTGTCTTCATCCACTATCTGTAAACGTTTGAGGTAAGCCCGGTTCTTCCCATGTCCGGAGAGGAGTTGAGTCAGCCTCCAGGATACCGCGAGATTCACTTTAAAACGGGACTCAACATCGGGAAAGAACCTCTTCGCATGGCTCCCGTATTCAGTCGCCATCCACATACTCCCAGCATCTTTGCTGTCCGCTCTTGACTGAGATCTAAGTACTGAAGGAGGCTTGAGCTCGAAAACGACTGGAATCGAGACATCAGCAGCTGCACTCTTGGCCCTCTCATCCGCCTCCTCGTTTCCCCTGATTCCGACGTGGGCCTCAACCCAGCCCAGCCCATGAAAAATGTATAAAAAAACAGTGTAATATGAGGCGTTTCCTAAATTTTCCGGAAGTACTGTAGTTTTTTCTATGAGGTGCGCTCGATCTGAAGGTTCGCGAAGATGTTTTGACTGGACTGAGTTCTTGAATCTTTCTGGTCCCTCAAGACCTTCCCCGATATTTTCGGCCTTTTCCGATTAATTTTCCTGTCTCTTCATCTTCACTCCTACATCCTCCTCTCCTATTGCTTCATCTTCTCTCAGAGTAGTTTCATTTCTACTTCTCCTACTTGGCTTTCAATGATCCGTTGATCAGCAATTCCGGTATTTCGGTTGAGCTAATCTCATTCGCTCCATTCCATGATCGATTCCTTTTTGTCACCTCTTAGTCCCGAATGTACACCTCTATGTTTCACTTTCAATGCAGGATTTTTATTGGTTGCCCCTCGTCCTTGGTCTCATCTTCTCACTCAGTCTTCAGTCCACTCATAATCAGCTCTTCACTTTTTCCCAAGACATGAGCCACTTTGTGATCAACTCTTCGGCGCCTTCAAGCATTACAATGTTCGAATTCCTCCAAATTCAAAGCTATCAGATTGCCAGTGTAAGATCCTGTTCGTGTTTAGAGCGGATTGTTTCGAGCTTCTCTACCTTTCTTCATCCACACGGTTCTTCCAATATCTACATCCTCAGATGTGTTCGGAGTGACGAAAACATGAAATTTTTAACCCAGGAAATGATTGTATAGTTTTAACTATTCGTGCTATGAGCCACTACCACATGGCTGATCGATTTTTCGATAGCTATTCATGGTCGATTTTCGATAGCTATTCATGGTCTTTTCGTGTTCCGCGACATTCGTTTGCATTTCATTAAATTTCTAATTTATTTGTTTCCGTATAATTTGTAACAATATAATCAGCCTGATTTCTTCTCAAAACCAGTTCCAAACATAAACTACGCGATACGTTGAAATCGTGAAATGGTGAATTAGTGCAGCAATGAAAACACTCGCTGGGTAGAAGCATCACCTATTTGAATATCGAATAACTGTGAACTCTGGCAGCTAAGTAATTAGATCGCATTGAAAATACAAAGCACATTTCTCGATCATTGCAGTAATCCCTCTCTGTTGTTATTAATAATGAAAATAGTACCTGCAGATTTTGATTTCTGTCATCCTTCGCCAAAATCATAATATTGTTTAGTAATGCATGCATTCCAGGGATAAGTATTAGTTCAATTTCAACCGTTAACGGATTAAACATACATTTTCATTTACCTTTCTACTGCACAAAATCATTTGACCCAATGTAATTTAGTTGGCATGTTTAGGAAGTGTCATCTACTTGTGTTTGGAGAGGAGGAGGATTGAGAGTGAGTGTAAAAGATCCACTTCGATCTAATAATATCTCTGAACACGACATTGAATGTTGCGTTACGCTAACGAGCAATATGATTATCATTTTCATCCAAAATTCCCAATATGCTGTTTGTACTCAATATTGTGTAGTTATTCAGGTCATGGTTTCGAATAGCTTCCCAGTTATATTTGTTATTCCAACAGTATACAGTCGCCTCGTAGAATTCATGAGAAACCTAACCACATTGATGTAGATTAGCTGTATGTTAGTTTTCAATCTCAAATCAAAGCCACTCGTGAGTGTTTCAGCCTACGACTCCTAGAGGAGGTTTAACTGTTCAAAACTTCATCGATAGATCGTTAAATCGAGAAACTAACTTGTACTTGAAGAATCAAGAATGTCATCTTTCCAAGTTGAGAAGTCTGTATATTTTGAAACAATTACTACGTGAGAAATTGATGTTGAAGGTTAAACGCTCTTTCGTGCTTCTGTAGGATTGATGGTTATGAAATGTATGCAGGTCCACCAAGGAGCTTTTCCGCACAAACTATTTGTGAAAATTACATAAAAAAAATTAATTTTGAAGGACTCAAATTTCACCCTGAATTGGATAAATCCCTTATTATTTGACGCTGCATTAAAAATTTATGTTTGGGAAAATATTTCACCGGTGCAATCGATGGTGATGCATCAGAGTAATTACATCAGCATTTTGAGCACTTGGCAGCCGTATCCATTTGGTTTTTTGGTTTCAGGATCCGAGATTCGACTCATGACATTAGGGGTGACGAAAAAAATTGAATTAGCTTGTCCACGAGTTGATGGAAAGAGGAGTGGGTCTCTTTTGGCTAGGCAATCAGCTGACGCTTATTCTTCCGAAAGGGTTTGAGTTCAGCTACAAGTCCCACGAGTTTTGCTTAGCTGTAGCCTTGAATGCAAACCAGGTAAATGTTCCTCTTGTCAGGACCTGGGAGCTCATCCACTTGATGATAGCCCGCCCCGTGTACCTCATCCTCGGCTGACCTGCTATGCCATATCCCTTGCCAGGCAATCGTAGTCCCAATCACTTTTATTTCACTTTGCTGAACGTTGACAAGCACTGCTGCAGCATCTAATAGTGCGTCAACGTCATATTTCTGAATTTTGTCAGCATTGATAACGGTGGCCAGAGACCACAGAGACTTCAATGGCTATCTTTGGTTGTGAGGAGGCAACAAAGTCTGCCAAGTTGGGTGGGCAATACACAGGGTGTCACGCTGAATCCAATTACGAATAATTCCGACTGTTGGAAAGTGGATTTTTCGAGGGAAACCCTCATTTTTTGTCCATAACATACGCATTATTCATAGATATGGCAGTGATCATGAAGTAACACCTTCTACTCAATAAAAACATCAACTTATAGCTGATTGATGTTTTTATTAAGTAGAAAGGTGTTACTTTATGCTCACTACCATATCTACGAATAATGCGTATTTTATGTACGAAAATTAAGGTTTTCTTCGAAAACTCCACTGTCTAGATAGCGGAATTATTCTTAAGTATCACCATTGGATTCAGCGTAAAAAATTACATAGAAAATGATACCAAACTCGTCAAGTCATCTTGAGATCGAGGGGGACCATACACCGCGTAAAAACACTCGATTTTCTAGTAAGAAAGAGCGCACACTCGATTTTCTTCCGAAGAGAGCCCATCGAAATGGGCAGGCGTTCAAAGTAAAAACTTCGATTAAAAAATACTCATATTTCGAGAAAAAAATTAAAGTTTGTTATTGACTTGATTTTTTCGAAATTGCTTATTGCTGAATATTTTGTTTTACACTAGGTAGCTTAAAAATGTAACGCTCTTTCCAACGATATCCTCAAATTTGAATTTACTTACTAACAGGAGTTATAACAATTTTAATGACGTAAGGTCGTAGTCGCAAAAAAAACGCGGAAGAAAACAAAGAAGCATTTTGAGCGGGTTAGGAAAAAATTGCTACCAGTTATTTTTTGTTGGAAATATTTTGTAGAATCGAACCCTGAAGTTATGCGCAACTTAAGAGTAGACACCCTGTAGAGCTTCCTCATAGAGAATGACAAGGACATAATGTATAGAAACTGTTGGTTCAGGAATGATTGAACTTATTAGAGCACTAGTGGCGCCTAAATCTATCGTCTTTGATTTGATGGTTCTTTACATCTAGAAACATCAAAACAATAGAGAATTTTATCTATCAATTATGAGGAATTCGAGGTTTTGGTTTATTATTTTCAATAATGAACCTTTGGAATCGACCAAGAAAAAAAACATTTTAACACCCCTCAAAATTTGATGGTTTACGTTTCAAGGTACGTAGAATCCAAAAATCGAATAAAAATTTGGCCGTCCGTCCGCCGTACGCGGCACTTTCCCCACTTAGCATTGACCGATTTTGATGAAATTTGGTATGTAGGCTCCATTTGGGGTCTAGTTGTGCCCCGAAGATTTTGGTTGATGTAGGTCACTTCTAAGGGTTCCAAAATCAATTTTGAAATTTTGAAAACGCCCTAACTCAAAAAATTTTGATATAAAGGTATTGTTTTTCCTTCAATTTAGGATTCTATAGAATTTTTAGAATTTTTTGAGACCACGCGGAGCTCTGTAGGACAAACCGTTTGCTCGCTACGAGAATTTAAGTGTTTTACGCACGATAAATCGGAAACACGAGTGTGAATCGCAATAGAGGCCTAATCTCCGTTCAAATTATAGCTGACCGAAATACGATCGATGTTTTTCTTCAAGTTGGATGGTTGGTGGCTTTGCAGACGGGTGATCTATAGAAAAATAATAACCATTGTGAAATAATTTGCAGCGTTTTTCTGATAATTTTGGCTCCCACTGATGTAAATTCAATAGGATTTGTAGGCAATCCTAGAGCTCTAGACCAAAACACCGCTGTTAGAAATGCACGGAAACTGTTCTAACAGAAATATCGGTAGTTCAGAGGAATTGATGTTTACGCATGCTACCTTTGGTCAAGCAGCATCGCCATTCATAGAGGACTGCTTATGGACTAACCCGCACAATTATTAAGCATCTATTTTTATGGAAGTAAACAAACATTTTCGTTAGTTAGCTGCAGTAGTGGCTACTTGTGCTCTATGGAGAAATCTCATCCTCTTGCTGTTTGATTGAAAACGACAACTAGAGAAAAAACAAACAAAAAAATTAAAGAAATGGAAACGACAACGGACTGTCATTGTCAAAAATCCCCCATTTATTTAGAAAAAAAAGTCCACAACAGCCACATAATATAGAAACAAACATCGAAAACACCGAACTAGTCACCCAGCCTGGCGGATGCCTTTATGACTTCCACCGGAATCTTTGTGATGTTTCGGTGAAATGTCAGGTGGACCATAATATTTGACCGCTGTCTCGGATGGGGACACGTCAACTTGACGTATTACAGAGGGAAAAAGACGGATGACTCTTATTTGGTGAAGTTTCAAGGCAGTTCGAGGGGCCATCGAACAAGATTTATCAGCTCGTGACGGGAGTCACCGCGATAAAGAATGTTTCGTTTTCGAGCTCCAATACTTCCCGTCTTCACGCTCAGAGATTGCAGCTCCGAGGTTCAGTGTTTTTCGCGATAAGGTCGGACGTTGCTCTAGTTCCAAGGAAAATAATATCATTACTCTTTCCGTCAAATGTAAAAACTCTAGGAGTAGGTGGAGATGGACTCTCTTATAAGAATAATAACGATAATAGTCAGTATATTTTTAGAACGTGTGTTTCTTTCATTTATTTTCTGTATGAACCAGGCGGCTTTTTTGACACTAATAATCGGATGTATGGAGCTTTTGAGGGCGCAGGACACGAATATGAGGTCAAATACGCTGCAAATCTGAGAAGGAAAAATTGCGATGAGAAAAAGTGTTATTTCAAGGAAAATTGAGCGGCTTTTGAACATTTCATAGTGAAAAAAGTTGCGTTTTAAGCGGTACAAAAAAAGGTGCTTAGAGAGAAATGTTGTTACAAATTAGTAGTACCTACAGAACATCTGCTCCTTGAGGTTTTAATCCAAAACTTTATCAATTTATTTCAGAACGAGAACGTAATAATTCAAGTATTAATAGCCTCGGAAACTCATTCATCCATTTTCAAACGATGCAAATTATTACAAAAAGGTTTATTATTTCTATATAGATCACTCGTTTGCAAAGACCCCGGCTTTGCCATTATCACCACCTACTAACCATAGGTACTACCTATCTACTTCACAATCAAGTTTATTGGGAAGAAATAATCGCTTTACACTCGATTCGAAGAAATGAAGAGTTGTGGGTCCAATATTCAATAGTAAATTTGATTACTGGTTGCTAAGGACGCGAAACTGAAGACAAATCAAAGAAAGGAACAGTGGTCATATTTTGTCAACTAAAATTTCAACGGAGATTAGGCCTCTTTTGCGATTCACACTCTTTTTTTTTCTTTTTATTTATTTTAAAGAGTTTATTAACTTACAGTATTACAATACTATATGTTTGGCAAATTTAGTAATAGATAATAATATTATTGTACGTAAGTACCATGACACATGTATTAGGGTTACTGTCCAATGACAGTCCCTATAAATCAATATGTGTTTGATTAGATATATGGATTAATAACAAATTAGGTAAATAAATAAATCTTAAATGAGTGATTTTAAAACTCAACAAGACAATAGCAATAATAATATTCAGGTACGATGTTGGTTAGTCGAGTCCAATATGTCGGGTGCTCTTTTTCTCTTAAGACGTCTAGGTTGATTCGTCCCCCATAATGACAGTAGGTTTTGGAGTATTATGGCTGATTGATGGTTCGATATGGTGGCGTGTTGACGGTTTATGGTGCATTTTATGACTTCGTCGACCGCTGGAACGTCAAGATCTCGATGAATTACGTCGTTTCTCACGTACCATGGTGCATCAGTTATCATTCTCAACGCTCTGTTTTGCTGTGTTTGGATCCTTTTTATTTGGGTTTTGCTAGCCAAACTCCAGATGGAGCAGCCATATTGCCATATTGGTCTTATCAGAGTGAGGTATAATAAACGTTTTGTTTCCAGTGGTAAAGGTGAAGTGCGTCCGAGCAAGGGTCCGAGAAGATTCATCCTAGAGCGTAGTCATTTGACCAATTCTCCTATATGGCAATCATAATATGATATTACGTCATACATATTATGTCAGGCGTTGCTGTAGGTATCAGGTACTAGGTATCAGGTACTTGTAGATGCCGAGGTATCGGACTTCTCTGGTGCTTGGGATTTGGTTGCCATTCAGGATCAACGGGACGGTCTGGAAGTTCTTTTTCTGAGTAAAAGTTGTTCAGAAAATAATTCAGAAAAGTTGTTCGGAAAATATTTCAGAAAACTCGTATTTCTGATTTATTGTAAGTCCAACTCTGGTTGGTCCTACAGAGCTCCGCTTGGTCGCATTCGATTCTAAACATTCAATACTATTTTCAATTGAAGGAAAAAAACAATACCTTTATATCAAAAGTTTTTAGCTACGGCGTTTTCAAAATTTCAAACCTTATTTTTCAACCTTCAGAAGTGACTGGCATCAACCAGCTTCGGAGCACAACTAGACCCCAAATGGAGGCCGTATACCAAAGTTCATCAAAATCGGCCATGGGAACTAAGGTTAAGTGCCTCGTACGGCGGACGGAAGGCAAAAATTTTTATTGAATTTTCGTATTCTACGTCCCTTGAAAAGTAAACCATCAAATTTTGAGGTGGTTAACATTTATTTTTCTTGGTCGATTCCAAAGGTTTATTATTAAAAATAATAAACCAAAACAAGATTATTTAATCTAGGGTTTGTCCTTACTGTAAATCACAGTTCTATCGAAAGACGCTTGGATTATTCAAGAGGAAGAGAAGCGCTTGAAGGCCACAGAGTTCGGCTCAAGTAATCCCGGTCCTCCCCAGTACCGCAAAAAGGGACCCGTTCTTTCCCTGCACGGATAATATTGTTCTTCGATTCCGAGGCATTTGGACTCGTTCTTTTACCAGATCTGATGGGTCTATCTTGTTCAGCGCCCAGAAACCTATAAGGAACCAGCTTACCCAGTATTCGAGAAAAATCGGCATACCTTACTCGTTCTTCCCCTGTAGTCTGCAATTCATTTTCTTGAGAATATGTATATTTTTAAATTTTTAATGAAAATTTATAGTGATAATCACTATCAAGTGTGAAACATAATTAAATATACATTTTTCACGTGTCACATGAGGTATTTTATCGTTTCACATTGGCAACGTAATATAATTATTATTTTAACAGTGATAACTATAGTAATAAATATAACATCCAAGGTAGTAATAGTATTAAACTATGAAAAGAGCTCAACAAGAACAAAAAGAAATCTGGGTACAAAGAAAAAAAAAACGAGTGAGGATAGTAGGAGTGTGTCAGTATCAGTGGCATCAGGAACCCAGGAGATCCGAATGCCATTTTCGTTTCAAACGTCTGGAAGAGCGATCAGGTCTTGGACTGGAGAGCATATCACGAACAAGTGATTTTGGATGGGAGTTGATACGTTCAGCTAGGGCGTCGTAGGATTTTGAGAGAGATATGTTGACCGTGAGGACTGAGTGGTCAGAACGTAGATGTCAGTTTCCGCATTGCTCTTGTTTGAACGGTCTCAATGCGTTTAATTTGTGTGTTACATGCTGAGCCCCAAAGTTCACTCCCATATAGCCACATAGATCTTAGTAGCAAAAGGAGCAGGCGCTTCACGTGAATAGGTAGTACTTTGCAAGATAACAGGAAGTACAGTTGACGGATCCTCTCACGCATTCTTGTCACAATGTCACTGATGTGGGGTTTCCAGGTCAAACGGCTGTCTAGCCTAAGACCCAGATACCTCACGGAGTCAGCATACCCTATAGGTTGACCAAGAAGGTGTATAGTGGGCATCACAACAGAATGTTTGTATGCAAATCTTACCATGTATGTCTTGTGGGCGTTGATTCCAATCCTCCATCGTTTTGTCCATACACTTAATGTGTTCATGCACTCTTGGAGTGTGTGGCTAGCCTGTTCCCCTGAAGAGTGTCTAACCATAATAGCCTGATCATCAGCATAGTGTGCATTTTGGCACCTTGGAAAGTCATGAGCGTAGAGGGTGTATAGGAAAGGCCCTAGAATGCTTCCTTGAGGAACACCTGTTCGAATGACATACGATTTAGAGGTAGCATTTTTGTACTTGACTGCGTATGTTCGGTTGAGTAGATAGGATTGCAGGATTCGATAGTGTGTGTCAGAATATTGTGTGTGTCGATAGTGTGTGTCTTGAGAATATGATTTTACTGGGGATCCGAATCTGAAAAGGGCGCCGTGCTTGTTTATTGGTGAGGAGTCGAGGGAAGTTTATTTAACGACTGTATTGACCAATGGAAAAACCTTGTTCTTCGTAGCTGGGTGATCAAGACAGAAAAAATGAACCATTGTGTAATTATTTGCAGCGTTTTTGTACGGATTATTGGGTATTTGGAATTTACAGAATCTTTGAGCAAAATCAATCGCAGGGTTCATTTCAACTCTTTTTATTATCCTCTTATTTCAATACATTCTACTCCTCGTAAGCATTTAAGGAGGCTTTACACTAAACGGACGCGAGTTTTCGATCTTGTGCGACTTATAAGAATATAAACGAACTAAAAACAACAGTAAATACCAAGCAACCAAACGCCACTGAACACACTGACACAACTGTTCACAACATGGAAAATAAGAGGTCCGATTAATGATTAAAAATTGTTCTTGACTGTTCGAAAAATACGAGTTTCTGTCTGTAAAACCGCCATCAGACTTGAAATTCAAAATTATCCAACTTATCAGATTCTATCGCCCAAAAGCAAGCGTAGGTGGAGCGAAACTGATTAACAATTTTCCCCGTGGATTAATCCAACCTCAGGCTTTTTTTCTCCCGTTTCCAGTTTCAAGATTAGAAAGAGTGTCATTAAAACCCACATGGTCGGAGATCTAATTCATGGGCCGTCGTACATCATCTCGATTTATTCCGCGAGAGTCTGGAGCGTGTAATTTGAGATGAACCGATCGTTTGGTCAGAATAATCAACTCTTATTAGTCATCCAATGTTGTTGACCTCAACAAGTCCAAAAACTTACCTATCGGGTAAACACGACGAGGTGAATGGCAAATGGTAGGAAAGACTAGAAATCCTATGTATTGATTGGATTGAGATTTTTCACTAATTAACTATGTTCTGCATCCAAGGCAGAGGAATGTTTTCGTTTTCCAAAGATGAATAAAATTCCTTTATTCCTCTGTGCGCCTGATTTTAACACAGAATGTGTTTTTGCGATGACCTACCGAAAAAAAATCGTCACGAAAAAGCGACAGAAAAAACATCTGGTGATATGTTTATTGGTTGTCATGTTAATGTCAACTCCACATTTATTATTGTTGTTTTTTATTTAACGGATGACTAGTATCAAAAAAACACATTCTGTGTTCCTATGATTTCATACAGAGTATGGAAAAAGAAATAAACCGGGGGGTGCAGGGGGGCGGAGCCCCCCGCCGAGGCACAAAGCGCCGAGTTTTTTTTAAATTTCTACTCGAAAGTAGACCTCATTCTGATAATTTTGACACCAGCCGTTCTCTTTTTGGATGATTGGATTTTTAACCTTGAAAAGGTTTTAGCGATGGGACCCCCCGCCGAAAAACGACAGGAAAATTGACAGTAAAAAGCGACAGGAAATATCGACAGTAAAAAGCGACAGGAAAGTAGCGCTATGATTTATCATATGCTTGAAATCCTCTCCTGTTGAACGCCGGAACCTGAAATTTGAGAGGGCGGGTCAACGGAGAATGCTGAAGGCGCCTGAGTGATCACTGATCAGCTGAGTGAGCTCCAAGGCCATTTTCTCTCCTGTTGAACGCAGGAAGCTGAAATTTGAGAGGCAGGGTCAATGGAGAATGCTGAAGGTGCCTGAGTGGTCACTGATCAGCTGAGTGAGCTCCAAGGCCATTTCCTCTCCTGTTGAACGCAGGAACCTGAAACTTGAGAGGGCGGGTCAATGGAGAATGCTGAAGGCGCCTGAGTGATCACTGATCAGCTGAGTGAGCTCCAAGACCATTTTCTCTCCTGTTGAACGCAGGAAGCTGAAATTGGAGAGGGCGGGTCAATGGAGAATGCTGAAGGTGCCTGAGTGGTCACTGAACAGCTGAGTGAGCTTAAATATTACAGTGGAAGAAAGATAAAGAGGGAGAGGGAGCCAAAACCTTTTCAAGGTATGTCACATTTTAGCCATTAGGCTCTAAGCGGAAATCACTCGGGGGGTGCATGGGGCGAAGCCCCCGCCGAGGCGCTCAGCGCCGAGTTTTCTATGATTTTTCAAAGTTTCGAATGTTTATGACGTCACGCGCCCCTTCCGCCTGGGCGGGACCCCCCAGTCCACTGTGACGTCATAAACATTCGAAACTGTGAAAAATTATAGAAAAAGAGCTATTAATCGAAAAAGAGAACGGCTGGTTTCAAAATTCTCAGAATGAGGTCTAGTTTAGATTAAAAATAACAATAAACAGTTTTTCCGACCCGTGCACACACCCCATTTTGGCTTCTTGTATGTCTGTGTCCAATCCACATTGCGACGGGAAAAAACTATACGAAGGTGCAGTCCGATTTTGTTTAAATTTTCTGGGATTACGGAGGTGGGGTTGTAGATGGTCCGCTATGAATTGTATAACTTCTGGGCTGATAGCGCATGCGCTGGTAAAACCTTAATAACAACCTCTACAGTTTCCGTCCGATTTCGATCAAACTTTTTAGGGGTTGTGAGTTTAAGACTCAGGATGGTTCCCTATATTTGTTTTATCGTCATCAAATTTGAGGGGTAAAGGTAGTTACTTGGAAATTGAAATGTATCCTATACCGTCGTGTTATGGATGCGACAGTCATGAATTTAATTTTGGCGGATGTAATCTTTCAAAATTTTGGAGCACTCCCAGATCAACTATTCACACTTATTCATATTTTCCCAAGCCCCTAACTTTCTTTGATATTTATACATGTGTTTTTAAATATCTAATTTTGTCCCTGGTACTTCGCAGGCGTATCGGAATTTGAATTGGAAGGAGTCGAATGGGGGGATTATAATGACAAAAATAACCGATTTTCAATATTGAACCCAACCCTTGAATTCACGTGTTGAGTATCGTAGGTCATGGTTTTAAAGATCATATTATATTCCACTATTCATATTCATACTCTACTTTTCGTATCCATATTTTACTATGCTTATTCTACTATTCATATCCATATACCTACATTTAAAATTCTATCAGTTCTGTGCCTCCCATGAAGCTAGAAATGATTTATTATTATTGCTTCCTCACTACCGAAGGTAGGGAAGCTTTGTATTCGTGAAAGAAGTGAAAAAAAAAAAATGTCCTCCAAAATCAAAATTTCCACTTGCTTTTTGCGTTTTAGAGCTTCCCGAACAATGAGGAATTTCACCAAATTCTGTTTGCATTTTTCCTGAATAGTTAATGGTGTGGGATAGATGAAAATCGGGCTGATTTCGGAAAATAAGTCTCCTGTTATTTTTGGGAGACAATCAAAATTTTTGATTTCAAAACTAACCGGGAAAACGGACGTGTAGCGGGAACGCTCGCTGATTGGGCTGTTCGGATCGCCGTCTCCTCCCAGTGTTGCCCATTGGGACGATAAAATCGTGTTTTCTAAGAGAAAAGTTATCAAACAAAAACAGAGGAAACCTAATTTTCCCCATCTTGCTTTTTCTATTTTTTTTTCAGTTTTTCGATTTCGAACTTTACTTTTTTGTGAAATTTTGCATCTGGGGACTATAGATTTCTCGATCTCAGCGCTTCAAGCGGCCATAAATGAACTATTCCGTGATGACGTCATTTTCCCGATTTTTTTAAACATTCGTATTTTCTACACTGTGTTGTTTATTCGTAAATTAGGAAGTTCAGGAAAGTTTGCCTTAGGGGGTTTTTTGAGGTGCTGAATCCGATTTTGGGGTCAAAAATAGGAAATTCCGACATGATGAAATTCCTCATTTTGGTTCCGTGTCTGTCTGTCTGTCGGTCCTTGTCCCGGGCAAAACTATACTAACCTGTGGTCCGATTTTGATGAAATTTTCAGGGATTGTGCGGGTTGGGTCCTAGACGGTCTCCTATCAATTTCAGCACCTTCGGACCAATAGGAGCGAGTGCGCATGCGCAAACGTGAATTTCCTGGAACCTCGGTTTCTCGGTTTCTAATGAACCGATTTTGCTCAAATTTGGAGGTTAGTTAGGGACTAACTTCTAAGAGACACCCTATAAGTTTCAATCAAATTGGTCAAGCAATAGCCGCTGCGCATGCGCGAACTTTAAATTTATTGTTACAACCAAAACTCCGCAACTATTCAACCAATTTCGATGAAATTTTCAGGGATTGTGTGGGTTAGGTCCTAGACGGTGGACCGCTAAATAAATGTCTACGTTGAAAATACCCATAATTAATACTCATAATCCTAATACGTACACCTATTATAGTTTTAGTATTGAATAATAATAATCATTATCGTCATAACTTCGTAGTTTTATTTTATACCTACACTCTTTCGTTCTTTCATTTCAGTGGTTTATATACCACAACTATTTACAACACTATTATAAACATTAATACCTGCAACCCTATCCCGCATATTATCGCCAATATTTTGGTATTCAATAACTCTTTGAATCATAATTTTTTCGCCAACTGATTCTATGCGTCCATGTTACAATGAGTGAGGAAGCTATACTGCCCACCCAACTTGGCAGACGTTTTTTTTCGTGGGGGTGAGGAAATCTTTAAGATTTAGGGGTGGAAATTGGATCTCGTAAGAAACCCGAGGGAACCGCTCGCTCGGGTTATGTGGGATTCAAACCCACTAAAACCACACCTCCTTATCCCACGTTGGATCTCAGCCTGGAACTGTTCAACTTATTACTTCAGGCTGAGTCCTGGGCGTCTTCTTAGTTCTCTACTAGGGGCCGGTCCATGGTTCTCCTTCGCTGCCTCTCCCGTTCTTGAAGGATTTTTTTGTTCATAATTTTTTCCACATAATCTGCCACACTGGTCCAGTGTTTCTCGCTTTCCAGCATCTTTCCTATGACCGCCTCTGGTGTTGTGTCCTGTAGACACAGTACACAACCTCAGACACGGAGCTGGAAATTATATGGTGACCTCAATTGAAGGGGGGGGGGGGGGGTTCTAAGTTATGTGTTGGGTACGAGTGTTTGTCAATGATTTAGGATTATAAAATTTGAAATTTTATAGTGATTCTCCAAATAGAAGAAGAAGAAGAAGAAAACATGTTTATTAAAATAAACTAATCGGTTACAAAAAATTGGCATAACAAAATAAAAACATGATAAGCATGGATGGTACGTCCGTCTGCCGAGTGGTATGAGGTTTTTTTGTGGTCATTCATTTTGAGCCATTTTGGTAATACATTAAATGTATTAAAAATTTTTTAATAAACCATACATATATAATAACACTACTGAACCTACTTAATACTAATTCCAGTTGAACTCTTCTATGAGTTTGGATCGATATATCCAACATTTTGGCCACACTGGGCTACTTTTAACCAACAACTTCCACTATTCATCAGTCGAATGATGCTTTGAGTGTCCAGCTGACCCGCTCACAAAAAATAAACATGAAACTCGGACAGCACAGGACACACTCCAAGAAAATGGACGATTCTCTTAATAAAGTACTCAACAAAATGATGGTTAAAGTATTTCGTAAAACAGCTTGGTGCAATATACTAGTAATTTAAAATTTGTGTTTTATTGCTTACTGGTTGGTATTGAATGTTCCACTATTCATTCCCTTGGAATGGGTTGATCACTGAACAGAGTGTTTTCCAAGCAGGTTTGCTGAATTCTGCTTGAATTCTTCTAACAGGACAAAAAACTTTCCCTTCATGATGAGGAGATTTTGGACATGTAGTGGAGAGGTTCGCGACGTGCGCTTGAAATCACAGAAATGGCAGCACAATGGTTTTATTCACTCTCACAGCCATAAACAGTTTTGCAGGTGTAGAAGCACAAATCTCTAGGAGAGAGGTAACTGAGATATAATGCCAGAAATACATTCAGCACCTCCTCAGTCCCCCTCCCCGCCACCCTATCCAACAACTGCATTGTGTACCTTCGGGACACTCAAATGTGAGTTCTATCTTTGTATCTAATCTCCCCATGATGGACTGTCCCGAACCCGAACCTACCCGAAGTATGATAAAAAAATAAAACAGTCACACTGTTGATAACTGACCGAAAAACAAGATTACTAGAACAACAAAGAGAGATATCACTGAATAGAAAAAACTGGTAGGAATTTCAAACACCCTTGGAAAAAATATGGAAGGAAGAGGAAAAAACCTAGTTGGTGAATGGATGGCAAAAAAGGTTAGGTTTTTTTTTAAAACACAGCCTTCCAAAAATGGCGGGAACTGGCAAAATTGTTACCAACCTCCAAGACCTTGTGAGCAAGAATTAGTGGATGAAGGCAGATGATGGATGTGTGGTGCTGGTTTGGTAGAAACGATTTTTGTCCCGAAGCTTCACATTCCCTACTGCCCACCCTAATCGGGACGTTGCCATAGTCAAGTAAAGTAAACAACCATTTCTGGTTGGATTTTCGTCCGACTGCCATTCCTGGTAGGGGTGTGTCGGTCCAGGTATTTCCCTGGAACGGTTCCAACGCTTACAGTGACAAAGATGTAACCGTTCCAAATTACCGGTACAGTTCCATTACTGTTACAGACGGTCAAATCCCACTCACATGACATGGATGAAGCAGGCAGTCAAATCCCTATCGTCCTTCTTCCATGCCTATGATTCAACTTGCAATACAATAGCATCATTTTCCTTGAAAATTCGCTAAAAGGAAGGAATTCGAACATGTGTTACAAAAGATACAATTTATTATAAATGATAGTGACCAAACAATTCAAGGAAAGAATAATGACGTTGCAGTTTAAGAACTTAACATGACAATAATAAAATAATAATACTGGAGACAACTTCCATGCTAACCAGTCCAGAAGATCACTTCCCGCTCAAGAGCCATTCCATGATACTATTACATTCTCAGCCCATGGAAGTAGTAAGGGCGCTTCCAGGTACAACATGGAACAGATCTGAGAACACGATCCATGCTTACCGGTCCAGAGCCATTCTCCATGATATCTTATCGGTCCGGTTCCATCCTTACTGGTCCGAATGATCCCTTTCCGGTCCAGAGCCATTTCAAGATATCTTATTGGTCTGTGGAACTGGACCGGTAAGGGTCGAGTTTTTGTCACTGCGTGGAACAGTTCCAAGTGATACTCGGTTCCACAGTCCCGGTACAGCTGCACCGACACACCTCTGATTCCTGGCGTCGCGGACGTCATCAGCTGTCTTCCAAAGGAAAGATCAGAATTCGTTCTGTTGATTTCGCTCATGTGGCTTCCTATTGCCTCACCGCCATGGGTTAGGACGATGGGTGCGATGAGAGGGCCGCCCGCCGAAAAACGCGATGAGCCTTGCACCCACGATCCCCGCTGAGGTCGGTCCAAAGTCGACGATAATTTATTATTAAGGTTCGGAATTAGGTACCAATTTGAAGAATGTTTGAAAACCACTGTAACCGATCGAAATTTGCTATGTAAGCGTGAAGAAAGTTTCATTCGCTAAGGACGATAATTACGAGATAGAAGATACGGTTCACAGTCTTAATCCGCCGATTTTAAAAGCGGTATAATATCCACCCGATTAACCGTAAATATCGTGACGATATGCAGTCGAGCTTACGAAAAAGGCTCAAATACCTCATTGTCTATTTGGTACCGGTGGATTTCATCAGCACCAACCAACTGTATCCGTCAAATACGAGTCACTTTTCACCGAGAAAACAGAATAAACGTCTCGTTTGAACGCTGCTGGGTTGGAAGATCCGATAACGTCGGTTATTTTGTTTCTCCGTCTACGTAACTTCGTGTTCGACGATGGTCCTATTCACACTATGATGTCACACTGTTAAATAGTGAAATGTGAGTCGTAGTTGTGGTTTACTCCTTACAGTTGTACAGAACTTTTCACTCAAGTACAAAAATAAGTAGTACCTACCATCCATATTGTCGCGCAGGATCGACAATCAAGTTTATTTTGACAGAATGTTCCTACCTGATAAACTCGTTATCCCTAAGTTGTGAAGTAGAGGGGTGAAAAGTGAGGGAAATATTTCAAAACACCCTAGCTCGAAACTTTTAATACACAGGTATTTTTTATTCATTGATTTAAAATTGTCAAGAATTTTTTGATTACAGCCAGAGCTCTGTAAGACCAACTTGATAACGATAATAAATTACCTAATTAGTGAATGTTCCATTACTTTGTTTCATCAATTCAGGATAGTGTTCATTTTGCTTCTGAGTCTAGCGGAAGCTTTGTTTTGACTTTTCAAGGTTGATAAAAAACGCTGCAAAACATTGCCCAAAGGTTTATTAATTTCAAACCCAACCACCAACCAAATGGAAATGAAGGGTTGAAATTTTCAAAAATGCCCTAGTACGTAGTAGGTACCTATGGTTGGTAGGGAGGGATCTATATAGAAGCGTGATCTATACAGAAAATAATAAACCTTTGGGCAATGATTTGCAGCGTATGCAATGATGATTATGATTTGCAATTTTGGTTTATTATTTTCAATAATGAACCTTTGGAATCGACCAAGAAAAAAAAATTTCAACATCCCCTCAAAATTTGATGGTTTACGTTTCAAGGTACGTAGAATCCAAAAATCGAATAAAAATTTGGCCGTCCGTCCGCCGTACGCCGTACGCGGCACTTTTGCCACTTAGCATTGACCGATTTTGATGAAATTTGGTATGTAGGCTCCATTTGGGGTCTAGTATGCCGCGAAGCTTTTGGTTGATGTAGGTCACTTCTAAGGGTTCCAAAATCAATTTTGAAATTTTGAAAACGCCCTAACTCAAAAAATTTTGATATAAACGTATTGTTTTTCCTTCAATTTAAGATCCTATAGAAGTTTTAGAATTTTTTGAGACCACCCGGAGCTCTGTAGGACAAACCGTTCGCTCACTATGAGAATTTAAAGTTTGGACGTACGATAAATCAGAAACACGAGTGTGAATCGCAAAAGAGGCCTAATCTCCGTTCAAATTAAAGCTGACCGAAATGCGATCGACGTTTTTCTTCATGTTGGATGGTTGGTGGCTTTGTAGACGAGTGATCTATATAGAAAAATAAAAAATAATAAACCATTGTGTAATAATTTGCAGCGTTTTTTTTTTTTTTGTGAATTATTTATTACCTCTCCCACAAAAAAATATATATATTAATATCCTATTATAGGATAATAATAATGATAATAATAATAAATATAATAATAATAAATAAATAATAATGATAATAATAATAATATGTGAATAGCAAATGATAATATGGTCGTTCAAGCAAATTTCAGCCGATCAAATGCGATCCTTTGCAGACGGGTGATCTCTACAGAAAAATAATTAGGTAACCGTCGTGTAATAATTTGCTGCGTTTTTTAACCAATAGGAAGATAGTTGAAGTTGAGAGATTCGTCGCCTCGCTTGATCTCTCGGAATGTTCGTTTTTCTTCCCTGTTCATCACGGTTATAAATCGGCGCGTGCTGGGCTCTGATTCATAGTGTGTAGGACTGATATTTGCAATCCTTGTATTTGACAATATCGCTTTTGAATTTCCTCATTTCTCTGACGTTTCCGCGAACACTAGGGCAGGTATTCCTCTAATCACTCCGTCTACCCTGAATTGTGTGAACAGCGCCGCAACTCGGATAAATACAGGTGGTATTCCCCGCTGATTTGCACGGCAGGAGTAATGAGATTAAAAGGGACCAAAACCCTCTCCAAGCCCCGCGGTTCGACCGGGGAAGAATTCAACTCAGACCTGCAGTTTCTCCGAGGGTTGAAAATGTTTATTAAATCAGCGCGTTCGAGCTGGTGTTGGTGATCGAGGGCGGAGTGCGGTCTCATTACTCTGGAATGAGTTTGAATGCAGCTTTGTTGGCCAAGTAACTCCACCGTTCGTCTAATTGACCCGAATGAAAATGTCTGGTTTGGACGCTCATAACGCAAACTTCGTGGCTATGAAAGGAATTCCGCTGTGGGAATCGACGTCCCTGCCGAATAATTAAGAATGGAAACTGATTCGTTGTTTTTGAAACATGTGCCGAACTGTTATGGAAACCCAATTCTCCAAACTCGTTCATTCTCTGTTGTATTTCACACAGAATAAAGCCTTATTCAATAATGAACCTTTGGAATCGACCAAGAAAAAAATGTTTAACATCCCCTCAAAATTTGTTGGTTTACGTTTCAAGGTACATAGAATCCAAAAATCGAATAAAAATTTGGCCGTCCGTCCGCCGTACGCGGCACTTTCCTCCGTTAGTATTGACCGATTTTGATGAAATTTGGTATATGGGCTCCATTTGAGGTCTAGTTCTGCCCCGAAGATTTTGGTTGATGTAGGTTACTTCTAAGGGTTGAAATTTTGAAAACGCCCTAACTCAAACAATTTTGATATAAAGGTATTGTTTTTCCATCAATTTAAGATTCTATAGAATTTTTAGAATTTTTTGAGATCACGCGGAACTCTCTAGAACAAACCGTTCGTTCCCTACGAGAATTTAAGGGTTGAACTTACGATAAATCAAAAACACGAATGTGAATCGCAAAAGAGGCCTAATCCCCGTTCAAAGTTTAGCGATTCGATGCGAGCGAAATGCGATCGATCTTTTTCTTCTTGTTTGTTAGTGGTAACAATGGCAAAGCCGTGTTCTTTGCAGACGAGTGATCTATATAGAAAAATAATAAACCTTTGTGTAATAATTTGCAGCGTTTATTAGTTGTTGTAATGTTGTACCTTTATGAGGTTCATTATTGATTTGATTGTAGTTAGAGTAGGAACGACTTCTAGATTGGAATAATTCTAGATTAGAATAATAATTAGGAACGACTTCTAGATGAATAAATTCAATTATTGTGTTTACCTCGGGAATGAAAACTAAATAAACCGCACTGGTTAAGAACTAAAACGTTTATATTAAACAAAACTGATAATCGATCTTGACCCTTATCTTGGCAAGCTATCAAATTTTTGGAATTTTTTATTTTTATTATTTTTTCTACTTTCTTAGGCTTTTAATAGACTTAATCCGAGTTTTAAATTACTTTTTTACGTTTAGTACGTTTTCTACACTTATTGTGCCACAGGTGACCCACTGCCAAGATAGGGTAGCGCTCTTCATGGAACCCCAATTCCAATAGTTAATACTATTTTCTAATAAAAAGAGGTATAAAAATGACAGTTGTTGATTTACTTGTTGAATTATTTATTTTTTTAATCGGAACTTTCATTGACATGATAAGTAGTACATAATATCATCGAATCAGTCGAGAGGCACTTCAAAAAGTATTGCTTTGAAGGCACTAAAAAGGCATGAAATTTACATGACTACTTGATTATTATTGGTAACTGTGTTTTCCATTCACACGTATATTTTAGTTCTCCAATAAAGGACATAAGGGAACCCCTGAGTGACTCGTCGTGCAGGTAGGTAGAGTGAAGTACAGGGGTAGAACACGTCAGACTGACGTCACTCTCCCTTTACCTTGTCAACAGTACCTTTACCTTGTCCTTCTTCTTCATGCATTCTACCACTTGTTACCTAGGAGTTGTCTTCCCCAACTACCCACTAGGTAAATGTACCGCCTCCCTCCAGTCTGCGCTATCGCGCCGAGGAAAGCGGCTGGGCGAATTTCTATGCACTCCTGCAAACGGTAGAGCTGAGACGCGCTGGGTAGACAGTGCATCTTCATCCTGCATCCTTGTTGAATAGGGACCAATATAATCAACAAGCCATCGAGAAGGCAATCGCCTTCACTCGGCAACACACTGACATAACAGTAACAATGGAAAAAACATCATCCTCTGGATCCGAGAGGATCTGCCCCTGAGAGCTAAAGTTCGTCTGAAAACAACAAAAAAAAAATTACCTGAACTAAAATTCATCATACATTATGAGAAATGGGGAAACATTGAGAAATTTCAGTGAAAACAACTACTTGTTGAAGGTTGCAAAGCGCTGCCCTGTCTTGGCAATGGGTCAAAGGTGGTACATTTGGATTTTTCCGATTTTCTGAGATCATGCTTCAAAATTTCTGTTTCACTGAATTTCTCTATGTTCTACAATAGATTTGTGACAAAATAAATCAAAACCGATCGGTAAAAATTAAGTATTCACTACAATACATATATTATATCAAAACTCACCTTGCTGCTATGCGCGTCCATTTCCCTCCATCTGCTGGTTCCGGTGATAAGAAAGTGATACCACACGCCACTTGTTCCTTCAAAAGCCGAACCAGTGGTACCAACGGGTTCAGTGAATATCAGTATTACAGGAAAAAACAAAATAAAACTCTAGACACTTCCTACAAATTACAAAAACGCTGCAAATCATTGCTCAAAGGTTTATTATTTTCTGTATAGATCACTGGTTCTCCATCAATAGCACCTACCACCATCTGTAATCTCCCTTGACCTTCCCTCTCAAATTTCAGCTTCCTGCGTTCAATAGGATTGAAAATGGCTTCGGAGCTCACTCAGCTGATCAGTGATCTGAGGAGTGAAGAAGATCTCCTCGAATGCTGGAGACGCCAGGAAGAGCGCTTCCATTCAATAGGATTGAAAATGGCTTTGGAGCTCACTCAGCTGATCAGTGATCTGAGGAGTGAAGAAGATCTCTTCGAATGCTGGAGACGCCTGGAAGAGCACTTCCATTCAATAGGATTGAAAATGGCTTCGGAGCTCACTCAGCTGATCAGTGATCTGAAGAGTGAAGAAGCCTTTGAGCAATAATTTGCAGCGTTTTTTACCCACCAACATTTTTTTACCTACCAACTTTTTTTACCTACCAGCTAGGTACTACCTACCACACCAGACTGGCTTCACACACCTTCACAATCAAGTTTATTAGAAAGAACTAAACGCTTCACACTCGATTGGAAAAATAGAAAGCTTGACATGGAAATTTGATTACTGGTTACGCAGAAGGCAAAACTGTATACAAATCGAAGAAATGAACAGCGATCGCATTTTAGTCCTATAAAATTTGAATGGAGATTAGACCTCTTTTGCGATTCACACTCATGATTCTGTTTTAATCGAAGGAAAACCTTCAAGTACTCGTAGGAACCGAACGGTTTGTCCTACAGAGCTCCGGGTGGTCTCAAAAATTTTTAAAATTCAATACTATTTAAAATTGGTGAAAAAACGATACCTTTATTTCGAGAGTTTCGAGCTAGGGCACTCTTGAAAATTTCAACCCTTAATTTTCACCCCTTAGAAGTGACCTACATCAACCAAAAGCTTCGCGGCACAACTAGACCCCAAATGGAGCCCATATACCAAATTTGAACCAAATCGGTCCAGTGTTGCTAAGAAAAGTGCCGCGTACGGGCGGACGGACGGAAATTTTTTTATTCGATTTTCGTATTCTACGTACCTTAAAACGTAAAACATCAAATTTTGAGGGGGGGTTAAAATTTTTTTTTCTTGCTCGATTCCAAAGGCTTATTATTGAAAATAATAAACCAAAAAATCAGAAACTAAAGTGGGTCACAAGAAATATAGAGCGCAGTTAACTTGGTAGGTAGTACGTTGGAGGTATGGCCGAGGCATCAGGACCACGGAGGAGTATCTTCGCGCCGCAGCCATCTTGATCTGCCCTGTGCGTTCATGTTCTATGTTGTTCTTAATTTTGATCGTCCTTGGTCTACTAGTTCATCAACTCTTATAAATCTAATACTGGTCTATTAGTCCTGAATGCAATAACCCATTGAATGTATCAGATGATCTAATTTGGTTCATTCTTAGGGAACTACTTTGTTGGTACTACTTTCTCTTTGAACCAACTGCCCATTTTGGGCGGGAAGGTCCGAACATATTGAATTTACTTCATCAATACGGTCTACTGATCACTAACTAGGGCGGCATAATCAAGTAAGGTAAAGAGGCACTACCGACTTGCTTATCTCAAACATCTTCTCTCTCCTGAAAACGATCTCCTGTAAATAGCTGAGAGGCCTTGTGATCTCCTTCCCAGAGAGTGTCCTTCTGGTCTTGGTTGACTTCCAGTGGAAGTTCTTGGGTCTTGATTGTAATACGGAGGCTCTCCGCCTTTGAATGAATGAAGTGGATCTGTCGGTGGTTCTGTAGTACGGTGCAGGCTTTAAATCAAATCGTTCTCACGCACTACGCTATTTTCTGTTTCGACAAGGTAAGAGTTGTTTGCAGATGTGCACTATGGCTTTTCTAAATTTTCTTTCCTGTTTCGTCATCTTGTTTGGTTCTTCAAATCGCTTCCACCATGTATTATACTACCTTCATGAGTTTTATCAATTAATGTATACCTAGTGAGAATAAGAACAACTTCTAGATCGTAGAATCGGAACTGAATAAATACTAGCAAGCATAATCAAGGGAATGAAGACACTACCTAACCACTGAAAAGTGACATAATCCATTAAACAACCGGTACCCTTGAAATAGAAAAAAAAAATTTAAATTAAAATGCTTGCATACGAGTCTGCAACACATTGGGGACATTTTCATGTCAACCACTACTACACAACAAGGTAGTGAACTAAGGTTGTTAGTTCATGTACCCAAGCATCAAAGTTTTCGTGACGATCTTTCAGTTCATGTGCCAAAGCAAAGACATGAAAATGTCAAAAACTAGAAAAAGTCATTATTTTAGAAAAAAGTCTAAGTACAATTTAAAAAGAAACAAAATGGTGCATAATTTATTTTTCTGCACCACTTGTAAGTTTTAAACTTATTTAACTTAGGTCTCTGATTCTCGAGTTCTCTGAAAATTCGCTGAATAGGGTCCACTGTGATGAAACGATACTCGGGAGCTGTGATGAATCGCTATATGAGAAGAACCGACTCGGGACGGCCCCTACGAATTACGTCTGCATCTGACAAACAAGATTCTCCTAATAAATGCTCATTGATTTCATCATGATTCGGGGTCAATTCGATTTTGGAATCGTCAAAATAATTACTAAAAACTTTACAAGTTGATCTTGAAAAAAATTTCGTATTAAGGAATTTATGAGTGGCGCTGCTCATTAATAAGCATTTTCATTCCAACTAATTTCTCGTGTTATTCTTTCTATTCAAAATTACGTACTTGTACCGCATTCCTGAGCTCCTATGGTTATATGTAAATTATTCAAGCTTTT
>CM019182.2:51953994-52032168 GCA_009739505.2 Apolygus lucorum
GGCCGCCCGCCGAAAAACGCGATGAGCCTTGCACCCACGATCCCCGCTGAGGTCGGTCCAAAGTCGACGATAATTTATTATTAAGGTTCGGAATTAGGTACCAATTTGAAGAATGTTTGAAAACCACTGTAACCGATCGAAATTTGCTATGTAAGCGTGAAGAAAGTTTCATTCGCTAAGGACGATAATTACGAGATAGAAGATACGGTTCACAGTCTTAATCCGCCGATTTTAAAAGCGGTATAATATCCACCCGATTAACCGTAAATATCGTGACGATATGCAGTCGAGCTTACGAAAAAGGCTCAAATACCTCATTGTCTATTTGGTACCGGTGGATTTCATCAGCACCAACCAACTGTATCCGTCAAATACGAGTCACTTTTCACCGAGAAAACAGAATAAACGTCTCGTTTGAACGCTGCTGGGTTGGAAGATCCGATAACGTCGGTTATTTTGTTTCTCCGTCTACGTAACTTCGTGTTCGACGAGGGTCCTATTCACACTATGATGTCACACTGTTAAATAGTGAAATGTGAGTCGTAGTTGTGGTTTACGCCTTACAGTAGTACAGAACTTTTCACTTAAGTACAAAAATAAGTAGTACCTACCATCCATATTATCGCGCAGGATCGACAATCAAGTTTATTTTGACAGAATGTTCCAGCTAAACTCGTTATCCCTAAGTTGTGAAGTAGAGCGGTGAAAAGTGGGGGAAATATTTCAAAACACCCCAGCTCGAAAACTTTTAATACACAGGTATTTTTTATTCATTAATTTAAAATTGTCAAGAATTTTCCGATTACACCCAGAGCTCTGTAAGACCAACTGATCGCTTGATAGGTAATGATAATAAATTACCTAATTAGTGAATGTTCCATTACTTTGTTTCATCAATTCAAGATAGTGTTAATTTTGCTTCTGAGTCTAGCGGAAGCTTTGTTTTAACTTTTCAAGGTTGATAAGAAACGCTGCAAAACATTGCCCAAAGGTTTATTAATTTCAAACCCAACCACCAACCAAATGGAAATGAAGGGTTGAAATTTTCAAAAATGCCCTAGTACGTAGTAGGTACTTTTGGTTGGTAGGGAGGGATCTATATAGAAGGGTGATCTATACAGAAAATAATAAACCTTTGGGCGAAGATTTGCAGCGTTTTTTTTTTTTTGTGGGAGTGGTGAATAGGATAATAATAATGATAAATATAATAATAATAAATACATGATAACAATAATAATAATAATAATAATAATAATAATAATAATAATAATATAATACTAATGTGAATAGCAAATTATAATATGGTCGTTCAAGCAAATTTCAGCCGATCAAATGCGATTCTTTGCAGACGGGATCTCTACAGAAAAATAATTAACCGTCGTGTAATAATTTGCTGGGTTGTTTAACCAATAGGAAGATAGTTGAAGTTGAGAGATATGTCGTTTCGCTTGATCTCTCGGAATGTTCGTTTTTCTCCCCTGTTCATCATGGTTATAAATCGGCGCGTGCTGGGGTCTGATTCATAGTGTGTAGGACTGTTATTTGCAATCCTTGTATTTGACAATATCGCTTTTGAATTTCCTCATTTCCCCGACGTTTCCGCGAACACCAGGGCAGGTATTCCTCTAATCACTCCGTCTACCCTGAATTGTGTGAACAGCGCCGCAACTCGGATAAATACAGATGGTATTCCCCGCTGATTTGCACGGCAGGAGTAATGAGATTAAAAGGGACCAAAACCCTCTCCAAGCCCCGCGGTTCGACCGGGGAAGAATTCAACTCAGACCTGCAGTTTCTCCGAGGGTTGAAAATGTTTATTAAATCAGCGCGTTCGAGCTGGTGTTGGTGATCGAGGGCGGAGTGCGGTCTCATTACTCTGGAATGAGTTTGAATGCAGCTTTGTTGGCCAAGTAACTCCACCGTTCGTCTAATTGACCCGAATGAAAATGTCTGGTTTGGACGCTCATAACGCAAACTTGGTGGGTATAAAAGGAATTCCGCTGTGGGAATCGACGCCACTGCCGAATAATTAAGAATGGAAACTGATTCGTTGTTTTTGGAACATGTGCCGAACTGTTATGGAAACCCAATTTCCCAAACTCGTTCATTCTCTGTTGTATTTCACACAGAATAAAGCCTTATTCAATAATGAACCTTTGGAATCGACCAAGAAAAAAGGTTTAACCTCCCCTCAAAATTTGTTGGTTTACGTTTCAAGGTACATAGAATCCAAAAATCGAATGAAAATTTGGCCGTCCGTCCGCCGTACGCGACACTTTCCTCAGTTAGCATTGACCGATTTTGAATAAATTTGGTATTTGGGCTCCATTTGGGGTCTAGTTCTGCCCCGAAGATTTTGGTTGATGCAGGTTGCTTCTAAGGGTTGAAATTTTGAAAACGCCCTAACTCAGAAAATTTAGATATAAAGGTATTGTTTCTATCAATTTAAGATAGTATTGCATTTTTAGACTTTTTAGAGACCATGCGGAGCTCTTTAGAACAAACCGTTCGTTCCCTACGAGAATTTAAGGGTTGGACTTACGATAAATCAGAAACACGAGTGTGAATCGCAAAAGAGGCCTAATCCCCGTTCAAATTTTAGCTGACCGAAATACGATGATGTTTTTCTTCAAGTTGGTTGGTGGTAACAATGGCAAAGCCGTGTTCTTTGCAGACGAGTGATCTATATAGAAAAATAATAAACCTTTGTGTAATAATTTGCATCGTTTATTAGTTGTTGTAATGTTCTACCTTTATGAGGTTCATTATTGATTTGATTGTATTTAGAGTAGGAACGACTTCTAGATTGGAATTCAGAAGGGACTTATCAAAAGTGAACATCTCCACTTCTGGTCAAAAATCGTTTTTTCACAGTTTTGCGCTGAGGTTCGTGATTTATAGAAGTTGTCCAAACCAGATCTTTCAAAAGTGGTTATTTCCTATCAAAATAGTCAATCGAAAACGTGTATTCGTTTCAAAACTAAACATCTCCGTGCCCGAAAATTCACTAGCGAAAGCAAGTTTGTTCCTATCAAAAGTGCACATCTCGTCATATTTGACCCATCTCCTCAGGCATGACCCATTTTATTTGGTTTTTTCTCCTTTGAATGTAGTTGTTTTATCGATTTTTGTTTCCCAGTTACTCAGCAGATGGCAGCATACCCTTGTACCGTCGGATACCTAGGTTTTTCTGCTACTCAACAGGTCGGACGACAATGCTACGCTCCACGCCACTTCGCGTTGCAGCACACGTTTATGTAAACAACAGAGAAGTGAGATGTGTGTTGTTGGCATCCTCAGTTAGTTTTCTGTGCTGAGCTAGATTTTATGTTATTGTGTGTTGATGATGGATGTTCTGGTAAAGGAATTGAACAGTGGAGGGCGGATGAGGGCATCACAGAAGGTGAACGAAAAAAGCAGAAGGTGAAATAAAGTTAGTGCCCACGGAGACACTGACCTTCATTTTCTCAAAAATATACCGCGACCTTGTAAACATGATTCTAAGAACCAGGCGTGTCTGCAATTGAGCAATAATGATATTTCAATAAACCGCCAATTCTTTTATCAGGCTAAAGGTCAAGAAAAGCAAGATCTTGTTCTTACTCGACTCATCTCGGCTTTTCCACCCAAGAGAACGGGTCGTGAAGGAGGTTAAGGAGAACCACGTAAACCAAAACAAGTGTCCATTAAGTATTTTTTGCTTCGAACCACCAAGAAGGTGGGTGTTTGCAAAAAGTTTTTTGTTTTGCCCCCAATGAGGATCTCCCATGGGAAGATTGTGAATGTATGGACGAGGACCCCATGCCAACCCATCCCTAGATAATACCAACTTCTCAAAATGTTTACAACAAAGAGTACCTATAATGTTCCTAAGGTATTTTTACATAATAAGTATGACTTCCATTTCATTTTAAATTTTTTCTCACTTATCTTCAAATTTTCAAGTTTTTTTGGTTCTATCAAAACTTAACATATCTCCCTGTGTCTTCTTCAAAACTCTCCTAAATACTTTTCCCTGTAACTTAGGTTAGTTTCAATGATGTTATGACGTGGTTAAGGGACTTAAATAAAGGATGAGGATGAGATATATTGGTATGTTGATTTCATTTTACAAGTTTTAGCAGCAAACAGTACATGTTTTTTGACTCTCCTAGAAACTTCTCTGAAAGTGGAGTTGTTCACTTTTGATAAGTCCCTCCTCAATTGAATTTATTCATCAATACGGTCTACTGATCACTAACTAGGGCGGCATAATCAAGTAAGGTAAAGAGGCACTACCAAACATCTTCTCTCTCCTGGAAACGATCTCCTGTAAATAGCTGAGAGGTCTTGTGATCTCCTTCCCAGAGGGTGTCCTTCTGGTCTTGGTTGACTTCCAGTGGAAGTTCTTGGGTCTTGATTGTAATGCGGAGGCTCTCCGCCTTTGATGAATGAAGTGGATCTGTCGGTGGTTCTGCAGTACGGTGCAGGCTTAAATCAAATCATTCCCACGCACTACTCTATTTTCTGTTTCGACAAGGTAAGAGGTTGTTTGCAAATGTGCACCATGGCGTTTCTAGATTTTCTTTCCGGTTTCGTCATCTTGTTTGGTTCTTCAATCGCTGCCACCATGTATTATAGGTACTACCTTCATGAGTTTTATCACTAATGTATAGTTAGAATAAGAACTACTTCTAGATCGTAGAATTGGAACTGAATAAATACTAGCGAAGCATAATCAAGGGAAATGAAGACACTACCTACCACTGAAAAGTGACGCTAATCTATTAAACAACCGGTACCTTGAAAATATAAAAAAAAAACTAGAAAAAACGCTGCAAATTATTACACAATGGTTTATTATTTTCTATATAGATCACTCGTCTACAAAATCACCAACCATCCAATATGAAAAGAAAAAGAAAAAAAAAAAAAAAAAAAAATCAAAAAAAAATCAAAAAAATCAAAAAAAATCAAAAAAAAAATCAACATCACCAACCATCGATTGCATTTCGGTCTGCTCTAATTTGAACGGAGATTAGGCCTCTTTTGCGATTCACACTCGTGTTTTGATTTATATATATATATTTCAATATAAACACTTAAATTTTCGTAGTGAGCGAACGGTTTGTCCAACAGAGCTCCGCGTGGTCTCAAAAAATTCTAAAAATTCTATAGAATCTTAAATTGAAGGAAAAACAATACCTTTATATCGAAATTTTTTGAGTTAGGGCGTTTTCAAAATTTCAAAATTGATTTTGGAACCCTTAGGAGTGACCTACATCAACCAAAAGCTTCGGGGCACAACTAGACCCCAAATGGAGCCTACATACCAAATTTCATCAAAATCGGTCAATGCTAAGTGGCAAAAGTGCCGCGTACGGCGTACGGCGGACGGACGGCCAAATTTTTATTCGATTTTTGGATTCTACGTACCTTGAAACGTAAACCATCAAATTTTGAGGGGGTGTTAAAATTTTTTTTTTCTTGGTCGATTCCAAAGGTTCATTATTGAAAATAATAAACCAATATCATTATTTTAAAGTTATTTTAGAAAAACATCTACAATTAAAAAAGAAACAAAGTGGTGTATAATTTATTTTTCTGATACACTTGTAAGTTTTAACTTATTTAACTTAGGTCTCTGATTCTCGAGTTCTCTGGAAATTCGCTGAATAGGGTCCACTGTGATGAAACGATATACGGGAGCTGTGATGAATCGCTATGTGAGAAGAACCGACTGCCGTCGAGCCTCGGGACGGCCCCTACGAATTACGTCTGCATCTGACAAACAAGATTCTCTTAATAAATGCTCATTGATTTAATCAAGATTCGGTCAATTCGATTTTGAAATCGACAAACAATTACAAAAAACTTTACAACTTGATCTTGAAAAAAATTTCGTATTAAGGAATTCATGAGTGGTGCTGCTCATTAATAAGCATTTTCATTCCAACTAATTTCCCGTGTTGTTCTTTTTTATCACAATTACGTACTTGTACCGCATTCCTGAGCTCCTATGGTTATATGTTAATTATTCAAGCATCTTCACTCCAACTAATCGCTACGTTAGTGATTCTTATCACCATTACATGCTTGTACCACAATCCTGAGGGCAAAGCTCCTGTGGTTGTATGAGCTATTTTCTCTTTGGATAGCAAAACCTCAACTGATAGCAGTTGGGTCGAGATGGTACATTCCTGAAGACTCAAACCATCTAATGATCACTTACTTTTAATGCGGACCTGAGGAAAAAGCTAAAGGATCCTGTGATTCAATTTACCAGTGTGATTCCTACTGAGATACTTTTGTTTCAATTTTCAATAATGAACCTTTGGAATCGACCAAGATAAAAAATTTAAACCCCCCTCAAAATTTGTTGGTTTACGTTTCGAAGCACTTAGAATCCGAAAATCGAATAAAAATTTTGCCGTCCGTGGAACTTTCCTTAGTTCCCATTGACCGATTTTCATGAAATTTGGTATATGAGCTCCATTTGAGGTCTAGTTGTGCCCCGAAGCTTTTGATTGTTGTCAGTCACTTTCAAGGGTTGAAATTTTGAAAACGCCCTAGTTCAACAACTCTTGATAAGAAGGTATTGTTTTTTCCATCAATTTGAAATAGTTTCGAATTTTTAGAATCGAATGAGACCACGCGGAGCTCTGTAGGATCAACCGTTCGCTCCCTACGAGAACTTACGGGTTGCGCTTACTATAAATCAGAAACAATAGTGTGAATCGCAAAAGTGCCATTGAAATTTTAGCTGACAAAAAACGACCGTAGTTCGTTTCTTCGAGTTAACTTCAGTTTTGTGTCCTTAGCAACCAGTAATCAAATTTCCAATTGAACGCACCCACAACTCTTCATTTCTTTAAATCGAGTGTGAAGCGTTTATTTCTTCCAAATAAACTTGATTGTAAACCGAAAATATGGTCGGTAGGTAGTGAAAATGCTGTGTTCTTTGCAGACGAGTGTTCTATATAAAATAATAAACCTTTTTGTAATAATTTGCAGCGTTTTTCTCATGGTGATACAATCTCACATATAATTTCAGGTTTTAAACGATTCAGATCTCCACTTTTTTCAAATAATACAAAATAATAATTTTCAAAAATAATTCAAAACGTCCTAAATTTTGAGTATTATTGTTTAAAGAATATCACTTTATCGCATAATGAATTTTATTCATAAAATGGAGTTTAGCCATGTCTGGATGACACTCTCCTGAGGGCTCTCATTAATCATACGAAGGACTCGTATGGTTCATCTCACCAACCACATTACCTAGAAAAGTAATTAATCTCCACAAAATCCGAGTATCCATCTTAATTTGTAAAGACTCCCGTTTTTCAAATCCCTCGCGTGGAGTTTTTATCGAGACGAAATGCCCTCGAGGAGCCTTCGCCCTCCGACTCCATTTAATTCAATCCTTTCAGCCTTTAGACGAGACCTAGAACCCGACAGATTAGAGGTTCTCGCTCCTAGAAAGTTGGGCGAAGATGGCGAACGATAATTAAATACCGACGTTTTGATAGGAAATCCACTTGGTCCAATCTTCACCGAATTCGAGTCAAGGGAAATGTTTCTCAATGGGAGTGAATCTTAAACAGGATGGTAACACAAGTGTCAGGTAAGAGACAATCGGACAAAAATGAAGCAGAATCAACGACATTTAAATAAAGCGATAGAGTTATTGTAGAGAGAAATTGTGGCGGCCAGCAACCTGATAGGGAGCCTATCAAATTGAAATCTCCCAGCTAACAACCTGTCCAGTACAGCATTGATAAACCAAAACGAACACAACTCTTATAAACCAAAACGTTAACTGCAAATAAGGACACAGTTTGAAATACCAAAATATTCTGAGAGATAAGTGAGTAGTAGGGATGAATCAACCCTAATTGGACCATGGTGCCACTAGTGTCACCGAAAATATCTCAGGAACTCCAAAGCTGTCCCAAGGTGCCACTGATGTAACCAAAATTAAATTGCAATTTTAAATGTAATGGACAGCAGAATTATTGTGGGCTATTGAAAGAGTTATGACAAAAATTTCCTCAGATAACAATGAAAAATTTTTGTAATTTTTTGTCAACATAATTTTTTGACTTTTAATAACTTACAAAAAACGGTTCAATAACTTCCGCTTTGTCCATTAATTTTAAATCGCAAATTAAATGTAGTTATTCTGGTGACACCTTGGGACAGCTGTGGTGTTGCTGAGATGTTTTCGGTGACACTAGTGACACCATGGTCCAATCAGGGGTAGTAGATCACTGAAATTGTAAGCAAGTATTGAGATATAAACTTACACTTTAGTCACAGAGACGATTCGTACAGAATATATAAATACAAATTTTGAAAACAATTTTATAACCGCATGTTTCTGTGTTGGTTTGCAAAAAAGCCTCTCCAAAATGGTTCACGGTCGTAATTTTAGCGAGGCAGATCCAAATTGGGAGAATACAGTTTGAAGTGTGGGTGTTCACACTGATAACGCCCTAGGGGTCGATTCTACTAAGAAATTCCAACAAAAATTCCTGTTTTCTTAAACATTTATTTTTAAACCCTTAACGTTTGGAGTATTTTCAATTTTTTTCTGTTTTCGACCGATATGACTAGAAAGGCCATAACTTCCTCAATTTACTATGTAAACTTAAAACTATTCATTAAAACAAAGGTAAAAACCCGTAGGCGTAACAAGAAAAACTTGCTCAGATTGTCAGTTTTCCAACGGTATAATTTCAAACATTTTCAACGACCGAATTAAGGGAAGAAGTAATTTAGATGATGAGATGGTAATTTTGATGATAAAATAAAATTTAGTGTTTGAACACGGAAAAACGCGATTTTTTTCATGAAGTCAGCGTTCCACATTGAGGCTTTGGGGTCGAATGTCTTGGGAGGCGGTAGGTTTTCCCGTTCAACTATACTTACCCTTTAAAGAACAGGAATTTTTTAAAAATCGGAAAAATTCTCATGTTGGGTTCATGTTTTCGCCTACTTGACCTTCCTTGGAGAAACAATCCAAATACTCTAGGGAGAAGATAAATGTAACTCCCTTTCCAACGATATGTCTATTTTCAAGATAACAATGTTAAATAAATAACAGAGTTATAAAAGTAAATTAAGGAAGTTGTCATTTTAATGGTGTAAGGTCGATAACACGTAAAAAATGAAAGTGGAAAAAACCCGAAAATAAGGGTTTAATAAGTAATCGCAAACAAGGATTTTTGTAGGAAATTAGTTGTACCGTAGAACCATTGTAGGGTTAACAGTCTCTAGTGTGGATATAAGGCGGGTAATGTTTTCATAAACACTTCAAGGAAAACTGAATACGAACAGCGAATTCGACAAAGACGGAGTCGGGAACAGTTAGTTAAACGATTCGTATTGTTTTTTGGCTCTCAGTACTGCATCCTAACAACCAGGAATTAGACTGTTGAAAGCCCTCATTTGGCTCAGCTAACACGTCAGGACGGAAAGTGCTAATTGCGAATAAATTGAACATTCTCACGCAACACTCTCAATAATTGATAAAAACTAGTGTTTACGATCACGAACCTCCACCGAGGAGGAATGTTACGACGGCGCGGAAAATATTGTCGATATGAGGTGAAGAGAAAATGTGGATTTTGATCCACTTGCTTGTGGAGTCGACGAAGACGAAAACAATACCACGATTGCCGAACATAATTCTGATATTTTCAACATTTTCATGTTTTTTGACGATGTTGTTCAGAATTGTTTTTTCAGTATTGCTATTGTACAGAAAACCTCGATTTTGTTCAAAATACTCGATACAGTCAAAAGTTTTGCTTGCATTCAAACACCATTTCTGTCCTCAAATATCCTAGTAAACCGAAAAATACCGGTAATAGACGGTTGGAAAGCTGATAATTTTTTTAAGTAATAAAAAAGTTAAAATTTTTTTTTTTTTCTTGATTTAAAAAAAAGTTTTATCTCTATAAGATCTTGGTTTTGCACAAGGAAGCTTGGAATTTAACTCTTTCCAACGGTAACCTCAATTTACCTGAATTTACATAGTAACGTTTTTTATAGCAATTTTAGTAATCTAAAGTCATAAAAACAAGAAAAAATCTTAAAATTGAAAAAATAAGGGGTTAAAACCAAATTATTATGAGACATTTTTTGTTGGAAATACCTTTTAGAATTTATTCTTGAAGTATGGTCCACCTCAACGGTAAACACCTCGTACATTAAAACCTAAAATTGTTCTAAAAAATCTAACGGTTGTTACTATCAAACTCCGTAACGCCCGTTTTCTACGAGTAAACTTCTAATAAATTCAATATTATTTTCATTTGCACTAAAAATACGTCTACATAAAACCTGAAAATTGTTGAAATATTATTTCCTAAAGTACTTAGTTTTTCAATCACTCGCAGAAAGCGAATACTATGCAACATGTTGCGATGTTTTTCAACGATTTTTGAATTTTGAGTTTTTGTGAACCAAAATATTTCCGGACACAAGTTGAAAAAATGTAAGAACTATTTTTTATTTCGACTCCATGGGGTATTCGTGCCTTCGTATTCCCTTTGGTTGGTTTCAGGCCCTTGACAATTTTCTTAGTTATGAAGGAGTTTTTTTTCCTAAAATTTGTTTTTTTTATTGTCAACATACAAGCAGTATATATAACAATCGTCAAATTCATAATAACTATAGAAAAAATGGTAAAAATAGTCATATAAAATTCAAAACATATTGTTTAGTAATGCATGCATTCCAGCTGACGTCCCATTGGATAAGCATTAGATCAGTTTAACCAGTTGGTAAGTGATAAAACTGTTTCACTCGACGTAATTTATTTATTACTTTAGGCAAGAAATACTGACCCCTCCCCCACCATTATCCACCTTAACATTTCTAGCGGCATGGGAGCCTCGAATCTGAAGAGCATTTTAAAATCCATGATTTACGATACCCAACATGCGAATTCGAGTTCACCACCCCCCCCCCCCCCCCCACCACATCACAGTCTGGCACCAAAGCGGAAATACGTCGTAACATTGAACTTTCATCTGTTAGTATTGGTAGGCAGTCCGTCGAAGTTCACATCCGTATTCGAGGTGAAACACAACAAAAAAAAAAAAAACACGAAATAAGCGGTTTATGGCATCATGGCACCATGTCCTGGCACCATGGTGGCACCACTATTAGTTCCATGGTGGTACAGAGAATAATTCATGACAATCCGGAGGTATAATGAGAATTTTTCCTCAATTTCAAAACTTGGGTACAATTAGTAAGCAGTAAAGGAACCGAAATATTGAAAAATCGGATATTTTGTGAATATCATCCCCCCACTCACCCCCTCCCCTTGCGAATTTTGGTACTCTGGTAAAATCATGTACAACTCGGAAGTTATTTGAGTCAAACAAAAAAAGAAACACGCAAATCGGTTGGAAATTGAGGCCTGGGCAGATTTTACAAGATTATGCACGCAAACGCACGTTTTTTAAGCATTAACCCCCCCTTTCCCCCTCTTGAAAAGCAAAATCCGAAATTCCGGCGCCGTAGTGCACAACTAGATAGTTTTCCGCGTCGAAGAAAAAAAGAACCACGAAAATTGGTTGAGAACTGAGGCCTGGGCAGAGTACACAAGATTATGCCCAAAAACGCACGTTTTTTGAGCATTAACCCCCCCTTTCCCCCCCCTTAAAAGGCAAAATTCGAAATTCCGGCGACGTAGTGCACAACTAGATAGTTTTCCGCGACGAACAAAAAAAGAACCAGGAAAATTGGTTGAGAACTAAGGCCTGTGCAGAGTACACAAGATTTTGTTACACACACACACACACACATACACACACACACACACACACAGACATACACCTATGGTTTTTTTCGCGGATTTGGATTCAGAATGGTCTAAAACGGATTACTGTGTGGTTATTTTTTTTTTCTGTTGAGTGTTGTCCAACTTCACCCCAGATCGATCGCATAAGGACGCCCAAGTCTTACTGTGGGACGTCCTAAAAATGTAGTCATGTAATGAACAACTCGAGATTATCCCAACAACTTATGAATTTTAACAACAAACTATTATGACTAAGAAGATTATGACAATTTAAAATCAGTTAACACTCTCTTATCAGAAATAGAAACTCTTTAAAAGTGTAAAAAGTATTCTCCTGCATGAATTGTTTTATGCGCTTTCTCAAGGGGGCATTTCGTAAACCTCGAACTTTTTCAGGGATGGAGTTATACAATTTTAGACCCTTGTAGTTTGTGGAGCAACGAGACTTACTCAACCGAAGGAAATTTAAAGACAATTCGTCATTATTTCTGAGATCGTATCCGTGCTTAGTGCTTCTTTTCTCATAAATAGAGGGATCTGAATGAACATAACACAGGCAACGAAGTATGCAAAATCTTAAAATCAACAAACGCCCTTCGGCAATCAGCTCGAAAAAAAAATTTATTGAGTGTGAAAAAATACCAGCCACAACTCTAACTGCTCTCCTTTGTCATTGAAAGATTTCAGACGAAGCAGGAGAATGGCCCCACAAAAACATCACCTTCTACGTGATATCCCTGAAGTAGAGTGAGCTATTATAGATGGCGTAGGATATTTGCTTGCAGAATCAAAATGTCTGTCTTTCTATGATTCCAGGGGGTTGCATGGCTGAGTCGCCACGTTGATTTTGGATTCTATTCAGGTAACACAATCGATAGGTGGAGAAGTTTTTCTACCCGAATGAGACGAAAATTCCCCAGCGCCCTAAATACCCTCAAGGGCTTATCTGTCGCCGGCTGTCCCCAGTCGGAATAGTTCGGCAAACACATATCGAAACTCGGGAGTTTTGAAGGGAGGGGAGAGTGTTGGAAAAGGGAAACAACAGTACTCGACCACCTTATCGACGCTTCGGACCTGGTAGGTCTGTCTATCGGTGTCGATGATGTGCTTGTGTGTCAGGCGAGAGGCTTGGAAAGTCTTTCACGCGCCGAAGGGCCGGCTTGCTCTGCCCTTTTGAAACCAAATGACCCGTGGCGCCTTTGAAGTTGTTTCCCCTCTTCTCCCCCAGAGTTCGTCCCGGATCAGTCGTTTGTGCCAGCAGCCGGGTTTTCCTCAGTTACCTACCTACTGATGAGGTGTTACATTTCCCGGTATCTCGTTTTATAGAACCCTACAATATGCTGTGCAACTGTCGGAAGAGACAATAATTATTTCAAATCCACAACATTTTGCTACCGAATCTACCAAGGTGAAACAATGCATATTCCAGGAAAAGATTCATAACTAAATATATGTTTACATGAAATTTACTCCTACAGCATGAAATAAGAGTAGAAAAAATTCCAAAAGAATGATTGGCGCCTATTTCTACCCAATAATTCAAAAAATAATTTTAGGTTCTTTTCTAACTAAAACGTATAGGTAGATATGATTGTGAGTACAGTTCAATAACAAGTAGGATTTTCGGGTATCAAAGGAAACCTCAAATGTACTGTATATACATCCCTGTGCGATTTGGGGGAGTTTATCGTAAACTTAGCTCAATAGAACTTCGTTAAGAACTTGAACATTGATAAAACAAAACGTCAAACATGAGATAATCATAGAGAAGAAAGTCATAATTCTTTAACGATTGGTTTCCCATCAATGGGATTACAAGGTACACTTATCTCAGCTGGCATACATGCAGTTGAACAAAGTTTAGCGGTTAACTAGGACTTCAGAAATTAGCCAAGAAAAAATCTTCGTGTGGACAGATCGAGTATAGTTCAGGGTTACTCCTAAATTTGCCCAAAAGTGACAAGTTGCAAAAAAAATTCAAATTGTTCCACAATCGAGTTTTTGAAAGTAATCAATGTTGTTTTGAAGTTGTGGAAGAATCAAAAGCAAGTTTCCACTTTTTAAGCTTCAACGAAATCCTCATTTTTAAATTAAATATTTTAAACCTTTCCGAACATTTTGCGTTGCATTTATAGCTGTCAGTCTGTGTGTTCGTAAATCCTTGAAAAGAAAAACTAGTGGATTGTGCGGAGTGAAATCTAGCTGGACTCCTAAACATTCCAAGGTCCCTGGATTTATTGCTTCTCCGCTAACGTTATCTACACGCTATATGAAGCCGTGTAGATGGTCCCCTGTGAAAATCACCCCCCCCCCTAGACTGATAGTAGCCACTACGCATAAGCATAGATTGTATAAATTGTATTTATACCATACAATTTAAATTATATAAATTCCTTGTGTCATCTACACAATCGGGTTATAGATACGAGCTATATGCCACACTGACTTGGCAGACTTCTTTGTTTAAAAAAAAAGAACCTATGCTCCTTTTGATTGGATTAGACCTCTTGGTGCCCAATACCTCTCAGTACCTCGCACTCTCAGACATACAGACATGCAGCCAGTCTGTGATAGATAAGGCTAGTTGGCTGGTTTCCGATAACAACTTTTCCTTCATTTCCATTGACAATTTATATTGTATTCATTTTTATACGTTTTCCTATTAATATGCAATTTAGTGTAATTTTGATGGTTTTAATTTTATTCATTTGAGTTATTCATGGTGACTTCTGTGACCCAACTTGTTTTGCTTCAAAGTCTACGAAGGTAGTGAAAGTAACGAGTGTCTAAACCACACCTACAGCATTAGTTCATGTATCCTGCGCTAGGGATAATAAAGCGTTTTTCCTTAGAATCATTTGAGAAAAGCTTAGTTACCTATTTTGGTAAAGCAGGTGATTCAAGGTAAAAATGCTTTACTTACTATCCTTAGCGGAGGATAGATTAACTAATGCTGTAGGTGTGATTTTAGATGTTGAAGTGAAAGCATTGTTTTCACTCTTCAAGAATGAAGTCTTCGAAAGTCAATATATCCACATTTCAGACATTCTTGAACAACATTGGCTCCAAGTCTGTTAGTCGGCCTGTGTGTCCGCAAATCCTTGGAACGTGCAAAACTATACAATAACTGTCCGATTTTGATGACATTTCCAGGGATTCTACGGGTGGAGCTGGAGATGGTTCCCTATGGAAATCCTTGTCCCCGTATTGTCAATATAGTAGCCTCTGCCCTAGCGCAAAGTGAAATACTTCAATCATAACTTCTCATTTCATTTCTGAATTTGATGAAATTCGGAACGCGGGAGGTTGGTTTCTCCTAAGTCAGTTGATGAATATATATGTGTCGGCGGCATCGCCAGTATTCAAATTAGGCGTCACCGAAGAAATGTAATGAGATCTCTGAATCGGCTTCTCGATGGATCGAATGAACGAGAATCAGCTATCGATACTGTAGCGATGTATCGAGAGGAGGACAGGCAGTTCGGGAGAACCCCGCTAAGGGAGGTCGGCCTAGTAATGTTTGATAAGTTGAATTCAATCGTAATGCTATTGTTGAACAATGAAAGTCGTGTGATAATGTCGAGTTATGATTAGTGAATACGCCCTCTCCTTCATATGTTACTAATATGGATATTGACCATTGTCACTGCATTTCGTTGTTACGACGAATAAATAAATAATTAAAATTGTCAAAAATTGTATGGATGAGACTCCAGATGTTTGCCTATGAAACTCATCACGATGAAAGTCAGACTCACCACTGCGCATGCGCCAACGTCCTTAATAATCATGACTTACACGGTTTCCTTTCGATTTCATTTGGATTTTCAGGGGTTGTGTGGTGTGAAATGTCGTCGCCATGTGATCATCGAATTTTAAGGGTAGTGGTAGGTTGTTGGAAGTTCTATGCATCGGATCATCTATACAATTGGGTTATGGATACTAGGAAGCCATGTGCCACATCCACTTGGTAGAGTTTGTTTCTACTTGTAAGTTACATAAATGTTTGGGTCCATGCGTTTGAATCTGGTTGGTGGTAGTTTTTAAATACGTCACAGATGTCAGGAATAATCTCGGCAAAGATGATTTCCCAAGACACTCAACCAAGTTGAGACAGCAATTTCTAAATCGCAACTCCTCCATCCGGCCCAAGTAGAATGAAGAAGAATGAACCAAACTTTTCAACTCTTCCTCCCACTTCAAAGGAGGACAACACGAAAAGACAAATTAATTTGTATGTCCTCGAAGGGAAACTGTTCGTGTAAAAGTAGGCCAACTGGCGAGTTTCCCTTACGCATCCTTCGTCTCCATTCGGGCCCGCAGCCAAGCTCCCTCTAACATCAAGTCGTATTTGATTTGATTCCTTTGAAAGTACAGTTGTTGTTTTGTCGTTTTAATCCATTTCACTTTCACAACAAACTCTTGGACTTATCAGGATACTGTTCAATCTTGCTGTGTTGTTTCGTCCGATGCACGAGAAATGTTCATTATTTTAGGCAATTCTTCTATTTCTATTTATTCTAGAAATGTTATTCTATTTATTTTATTCTATCTATTTTCACTGTTTTGGGTTTACTATGTGAACGCGATCTTAGTATAAATCGATTATATCAACAATATCAAGCGCCTGATCATCATGAGTGCAATAAGTAACCGATCAAGCTACCAGTCCACTAGTTATTATTGTTTGTGAGTAATTTGACGTACAAAAGTCCGGTGTTTTTCATTCCGAAATACTATAGTTTTTGGAGTACTTCAATGATCTACACTGGGTATCTCAAAATCAATCAAAGATTCTACTGGAATAAATTTTTTCGAAAAATCTCAAAATGTACCTAAAATTATACGTTTTTTCTGCATAAAAACTCAATGTTCTCAAAAAAGAACCAACTATGCTGAGGCATTTGACATTTTGGGATTACAGGCGTATTAACTTATCACTGGATTTAAGAAAGCTGATGACCTTTTGAAAAATTGGCAATTTTCAGAATTTTTGACAAAAACTTAACATTTTTTTTCCTCAAGTTGCCTTCAACAGAGGCTGAGAAGATAAGAAATTTAGCGCTCTTTCCGAAGGTGATTTGGTTTTACTCCTCCCGTTGAAGGGTTTATAGACTTTTCAGTGACCAAAGGTCGAAAACACTAAATATCAGTCAGTCTGTATTCGATCATTAGTGAGTTGATGGACCAAGGTAACTGATGTTCCAAATTCAGCCGTCTCTGACACGAAGTGACTCAGTGTGACATGTGAGGCCCCTGCAGGCACATTTCCCCCAGTAAATTCAGGAGAAGCGCCAGATCAGGCCTCAAGGTTTGCAGGAGAAAGGGAAGACGAGCTACCCATTTGAAGTGAATTTAAAAAAAAACTTTACAGGACACATTTTGTAGGAACTTAATTATTACGAAAGTCATCGAAGTTTTACGTATTTAACATGAGGTACCATGAATAACAATTTCCGTAATTTTGTTCAATTTTCTTAATTTTTTTTTACTTTATTGGTTTTTATTAATTTTTGTTAAAACTTTGATGACTACAGGTATGATTAAGGCTTCAAAGTGAAGTTGATTCCATTCAAATTGCTTCAAACCCCTCTCTTCACCTTTTTCTAAAATCATCAATTTCGCTTGTGATAGGCTCAAAACTCGACCTTAACAAGAAAATTACCTGTTTTTTGAATGGCTGAATCTCCGTAATTATTCAGCCCACAACTTGGTCAACTTGTTCTCAAACCGTAAAAAGTAAAACCAACTTTTAAAAGTTACTGGGCATAGGTAAGTTATTGAAATTATCAAAATTTGGGTGGCTTAGTTGAAGAAAATTTCGGAAATGTCCAAACCATATTCATCCAGTTTCAATCCATATCCAATCCAGTTTCAGAACTTTCCAAGTCAAATACAAAATTGTCCAAGTCAAATTCACATTTTTCCAAAACAATTTCAGAATTTTCCATTTCAATTTCAGAATGTGATCAATGTTTCTTGTGGTGATATATATAAAAAAGAAGTGCTTTATTATAGCATTTCCAAGTCAACTTAATCCTTTTCCAAACCAAATTAATCTTTTTCCAAACCAAATTAATCCTTTTCCAAATCAATTTGAACTTTTTCCAAATCAAATTTCCTGATCCTTTCCCACTACATAATAATATATTTATGTAAAGTGAGATTAGGTGAGATAGGTATATTACCTTTTGAGATTAGGTAGGTACTTTACAGAAATATGTTGTTATGTGGTGGGAAAGGATTAGGAAATTTGATTTGGAAAAAAGTTTAATTTGATTTGGAAAAAGATTAATTTGGTTTGGAAAAATATTAATTTGGTTTCGGAAAAAGATTAATTTGGTTTGGAAAAGGATTAATTTGACTTGGAAATACTATATTTGTCACCATACAGAAAGATTGATCACATTCTAAAATTGAAATGGAAAATTCTGAAATTGTTTTGGAAAAATCTAAATTTGATTTGGAAAATTTTGTATTTGACTTGGAACGTTCTGAAATTGAATTGGAAAGTTCTGAAACTGGATTGAAAAATTCTGAATATGTTTGGATAATTCCGAAATTGGTCTGGAAAATTCCGAATTAGACTTGGAAATCCTATAAATTCATTGGGTGAGAAAATAATGACGTGACGGTATGATTTATTTTCTGCACAAAAACTAGTTTTTTCCAGGAAATGAATCGGAGTCTGTTTCTAATGAGATATCCACGGCATTTTATTCGGATTCAATACAATATTAAGTCAGGTATTCAGAGAAGTTTAAAATCGATCAGTCTTTCAAAACGTAGAACCAACTTGAATGCACGATCAACCTTTCGACTGTATCGTGAGAATCATCACATCCATGACGTTGGTCCCCGTGTGCCCCGTTTTCACGAGGTCCTCGTCGGGATTGAACATCGAGAAGAAATTGTAAGAGTCGTTTTCCTTCGCGAAGTCCATCACTTCGATGTTCTTCTCTTTCGCTGCGTCGGTCAGCCCGTTGTAGCCCACAGCGCCGGCAGCATCTGTCGGCCCGTCGATCCCATCAGTTCCGCAGCTTAGCAAAATCACGTTGAAGAGCCGATTGACGTGATCCTGCGCTGATATTTCGTCCATCGCGATCGAAAATCGCAGAGCCAACTCTTGATTTCTACCTCCTTTCCCTTTTCCAGTGACTTTAACCGTGGTTTCTCCTCCGAACATCAAAACTATTTTGTCCAACGGCTCGTTAGCCAAAGCTGCAGTTAAATACTTCAACGCCTGCTCGTTCAAACACAATACTTTCTTAATTTTATCAGCCCCTTCGATAAAAGCCGCTTTATTGATCGTTTTTGCCAACATTTTACAAATTAAAGTCGACAACTGTGCGAGTGCTACAGATACATCGGTAACTAGCCCTTCAATACAGCTCGACATTATGTAACATTGATCCCCTGATTTCTTAACGAGTTCACAACCTGCGTTCAAAGCTATTGTGTTGTTTCCCATTATGTAATTCCTCGTGTGCTTGAAAGCATCTGACGCTTCTTTGGGGAATTCTTTCTTTAAAACTTCAAGAACAGAATTTGGTGCTTTGTCCAGTAAGTCGTATTTCTTGAGGATATTCAAAGCCACTCCAGGTTGTAAATTGTTGGGCACTGTAGGGCCACAGGCGATGTAATCCAAGTTGTCGTTCAAAACGTCAGATATAATGAGAGAAACGACTCTTGAAGGATACGCCAGTCTAGCAAGCTTCCCTCCTTTCAAGAGTGACAATTGCTTACGAACAGAGTTCAACTCTATGATATTTGCGCCTTTTTTGGCTAAGCTTTCCGTAAGAGACCTTTTCTCCTCCAAGGTAACTGGTGGTATAGGGTAAGGAAGGAGAGCTGAACCGCCTCCAGATATCAGCACTATCAGAACATCGCTGGCTGATAAAGGAGCTATCAGTTCTGCTATTCTTTTGGACGTCATTTCAGCTTTCGAGTCAGGCAAGTTATTCACTGCTCCTTGAAATACGACCAATCTCGAATTTTGAGGAGGATTTGTTTCTTGAGAACCTTCAGGAATGCTGAGAATCCCTGTGCGTAAGTGATCACCAATCACAGCCTCAGTGGCTCTTGCCATCTCCAACACAGCTTTACCGAACCCTACCAGGTAAAAATTGTTTTGAAGCGGAATGCTCTCACCTCGGATTTGCAGTTTTCCATTTTCCACTTTGAGTTCTTTCTCGATGAGGTTCCTCGGAGAAACCTGAGCCACGCAGTGCTTGAACACCGTCCTGGAGAACGCTTTGAGTTCCTTCAATTGGGTCATCACTTTGACTGCTTCCATGCTCAACATAGTGAGAAACAACCGCGTTTTATCTTATAAATTGACAATGGAGCTCTGATAAGGACGATCTCGAGAGTATAAATGGCAAAATCTCACGAGGCTGTTAAAAATAACTCCGTAATCGCGATTTATTTGAATATTTGGTAGCTACTGAAAATCAAACAATAAACAAACTGTACGCGGTGTTTCTATCATCGTAACTACGCGTTTGTCGGTGTTTTGAAGCGATATCGAGTGAATGAACGATAACCTGAGGCGAACGAGTGAAGTGGTTGGTTATCCAGTGATGTTGTGCAACACTGAGTCAGGGGTGCCAACGGGAGATGAGCTCGGGCGGGTTCAGTTCAACTCAAGGCCATCCTCTTCTCAAACCTACTCTTCAGTCCAAATAGCTCGAAATGTTTTCGTATTGCTTCCGAGTCTACCAAGTTGAAGCATTGTTTTCACTTGTCAAGTTATTGTCCGATTTCGATGAAATTTTCAGGGATTGTGCTGGTTGTGTAGATAGTTCCTTATGAGAGGACTAAGCCCTTAGACCTAGTCACCTTCAACTGGAAGTGGAAGTAGGATCTTAGATCCACAGAAAGCGTTAAAGAGAAATTACTAGAAGTATTGTATATACCTACTCGTAGTTGTACTAATAAACAGATTTTTGTTTCCGAGTCTACCAAGGTAGCGGAAGCTTTTTTTTCACTTTTCAAGGATGGAAAAAATGTTCTCCAAAATCGAAATTTTCACTCGCATTTTACGTTTCAAACCTTTCTGAACAATTTTGGTTCCGCGTATGTCATGAAATCCTTGCCACAGCCATAAATTCTACAATTCTCATCTGATTTCGATGAAATTTTCAGGGATTGTGCTGGTTGTGTAGATAGTCCCTTATGAGATTATAGAAACAAGCAGAAAGCACAATTCGTTAACATAAAATTATATTGTTTTCACATCAGATAAAACATCAAAAGTGATTTTTCAATAAAGTAAACAATATGAGGTTGTATGGAGAATACCAAATCCTATGAAGTAGCCCACCAACAAACTCCCCCTTCTATTCAGGATTTGAATACAAAAGAGATTCCACATTTTCTGGGGTGTAGTGGGGTGTGTTTTTTTGGTGTGGTGTTCTGTGGTCTTTGAAGGTACATAATACACTCCTGCTCAAAATTAGTGCACCACCATCCATTTTTTCGTTCCTCTTTTTCCTTCTTCCCTCATAAATTGTGTATCCTGGACTGGCCACCAAGGAGCCCAGACATGAATCTGATAGAGCATGTTAGGGACATGCTGAAAATAAGAATTAGAGCCCGAGATCCACCACCAGACAATCTTCAGCAGCTGGACATTGCAGCGAAAGAGGAGTGGGACAATATCCCCCAGGAGGATATCCAAAACTTGAATAGAGGCTTCAAGCCCTTGTCCGAGCTAGAGGAGCTAATACCAAGTATTGAAAAGCTCGACTGGCATAATTCAAACTTTTTTTTTCACATTTTCAGCTTTTATAATTTTACCACAAGAAGTACATTTTTCTTTAATTTATTAAAAACATCCTTTTTTCTCGAATGTAAGCCTTTTTTTGGTTACCTTTTTCATTCTGTGTTTACAAAAAATGTGTGCAAATGGATAAAAACTTGATAAGGAAAAAAAAAAAAAACGAAGAAATAGATGGTGGTGCTCTAATTTTGAGCAGGAGTATATGTACATGATATTATCATGCTAATAGTGGTGTCATACTCTTCAGGTAATCCATTGATTAATACATTACATATTTGTTCGTCTGCAATTTTAGCACTTCCCGATTTTACAACTTCGGAAGCATAGTTGAGAACCCTGCTAATTAGGCCTCCATTTCTTCCCCTGGTATCATTCGTGCAGTATAAAGGTCTTTGGACGCTTGGAGCCTTTTCAAACGAGTCATGGGTTGGAATCTGATAGCTAGTTTCTTCCACAACTCTCGTGGACATTTGATATCAATTATGTCGCTTTGGATGACTTCATTTATCGCTCTAGCAATGGTCCGATACGCTCTCTTTTTGTTTTCACTGGGTATATTACAAAGCTCCTTTTCATCATCGATAACGTCCACTACACCTCGATCGTCTAATTCAAGTACGATATTGAACTTCCAAGTCTTAAAATTCTTTTTGTTCAACTTGACAAATGAACTAGTAATACCACGTAGTTGATCTTCTCTTGTATCTTGCGCAATTTCGTTACGTCCATTCTGTAGCGTACCTTCCATAACCCTTGTTATAGAGACAAGCAGAAAGCACAATTCGTTAACACAAAATTATATTGTTTTCACATCCGATAAAACATCAAAAGTGATTTTTAAATAAAGTAAACAACATGTGGTTGTATGGAGATCAAATGCCAAATCCTATGAAGTAGCCCACCAACAGAGAGTCCTCGCTCTCGGACTGATAGTAGTAACTGCACAAGCGAATGTGACTCAGACCAACGGGTCGAGCCTCTTTATTTATATACATGTTGAGTTGTATACATACAATATAAGTTTCTACTAATAACAATTGAACGTCGATACGCTACAACCATCTAACCACAGATGGCGTATTGTTGTATTCTGTGATGCTCGGTATTCAGTTTTGCAACTATAGTCTAATCCGATTGCACTCCATTTATTCAGCTGTTATTAGTTATTGAACAACTGATTCAGGGAACTATAACTGTTCAGGAAGGTCTAAAATGTAAGACCTGAGTGAAAACTTTGATTTTTGAGAACTTCTTGTTCAATCTTGAAAAGTGAAAACTGTGTGCTTCTGCCACCTTTGTAGTCTCGGAGCAAAAGTCTGCGTTGTTCAGAATTTTTCCACGATACAACCTCGATTTTGGTTTTTGAAATACGCTTTTTTTTGTTGCCAATATCAGATTTTTGACACAAATTTCTTTGTAAAATTGTGAAATTTCGTATACTTAGTTTTTGGGGTCACTAAACTCGAATATGCAGTCGAAACAAGTCAGAAATGACAATTTTTCAAAAATCATTGTAAAATTATGAAAATTTTTATTTTTCGTATTTATATTCGAATTTTTATTAAATTCAAGAAAAATGCAAATTTTTATGATTTAAACTGGTCACTTATTTATTATTCTGTAATTTAGTTTTGATGAAATTATCGACTACTTTAGTAATTTAGCATGCCTGTAAAGTGAAGACTCAAGGAAAACCGGAGGTAGACGGTCTGTCAGTTAACTGATTTTGACAGTATTTTCGAATATGAAGTGCCTCTAAGGAGTTACGCAACAAACGGTTTTCGCCTAAAAAGTCATAACTAGGAGAAAAATTTTGAAATTTTACCATAGAAATAGGTTAGATAAACAGTAATGTCCCTGTGGAACACATCGAAAACCGTCTTGGAGATAATGGTACGGAAATATGGAATCCGAAATTTCAAATCGTGATTCCCAACACATTTTGATTTGTGGGTTAGTCGATTGTTGCAAAATGGCATCCAATTAGGTATACACGTACATAAGAAAAAATAACATTACAAATTTGCCAAGGCTGAAGAAGGTGACTGAGCCGAAACATAACCTGAGTCATGTATATCGATAATAAAATTATCACGATTCCGCTTTATATATTATGTTTTCTAAAAAACGAAATAATATTAGCAAGTCTAGCAACATAATTATGTAAATTACTTAAATTTGTAATTTTGAGGGCTCACATCACTCTAGATGTTAAAATTTATCGAAATAATTACTCAACCACAAAACTTGGAAGGGAACTCTAACATACAGAAAGTATAATGACAATTTTGATTGGTTGGCCTTTGGTTCTTAGCCTTCGTCTTTACTGTTATCTGTCGAAAAGGGGTCTTTAGGAGTTTCCTTGAGTCGTCTAATAAGGGCCCAAATTAGAATCTAACAGGTGGCCCATACTGTGAGAAAATGAGCTTCTGCATAGTAAATGACACCACATCCACGAAACAAAATATTTTGCCCTCTTCGTGACGCTTCTATCCTGAGAGGTGAAATTTGTTACTCTGGGAAGCAATGAAAGTGATCTCGATGAAGTCAGATCAGCTGGGTAATTATTGACATTCTGTCTTTTCAAAAACAGTCAACGTATTTGGTTATTGGCACGCACCAAGTAACAAAAAATATAATTGTGAAGCTGTTATCTCAAAAATGTCTCACATCGTGGAGATAATGTGGTCTTGAAAGAAGAACGGAAGGAAGTTTTCATCTCATTGCATGACGGAAGATTATTAGAAATCGGAATGGTGCATTTTCTGTTTTCGAGACGGTCATTATTAGTTGAATAACGTCATGCAATGATAACAACAATGCTGCCAGTTATCGTGTACCATGAAATTACATGAACTAACCAAGAAGTAGTATACCGATCATTTCCCTCATGTAACTTACGTAATATGGAGATGTACGTATGTTATTACTTCGGACAGCGTTTACCTTCATCCAATGTGACATTACCCACTTGGCTTATGGTTTTGAAAACCGATCTCGATGCAACGTCGACGCGAACAGCGTAAAGTACGTAAAGTAAACAACCATTTCAGGTTGGATTTTCGTCCGACTACCATTCCTGGTGTCGCGGACGTCAGCTGTCTTCCAAAGGGAAGATCGCAATTTGACGCGGACAGCGTTAACACAAAGAATCGATAAATGAGGTCAACTGGTAGGTCTGTAGCTAACTCTATTCTGCTATGTGTTCAATCACTTGGAATCTGCGCATGAGAAATGAGTTATGAACGGATATCATCCTTGATTTTGGTTTATTATTTTCAATAATGAACCTATGTAATCGACCAAGAAAATTTTTTTTAACCCTCCTCAAAATTTGTTGGTTTACGTTTTAAGGTACGTAGAATCCAAAAATCGAATAAAAATTTAGCCGTCCGTCCGCCGTACGCCGTACGCGGCACTTTAGCCACTTGGCATTGACCGATTTTGATGAAATTTGGCGTGTAGGCTCCATTTGGGGTCTAGTTGTGCCCCGAAGCTTTTGGTTGATCTCGGTCACTTCTAAGGGTTGAAATGTTGAAATTGCCCTCGCTCAAAAAAAAAATCGATTTAAAGGTATTGTTTTTCCATCAATTTAAAAGGCATTTCGTCCCTATAGGGGACACTAAAAACTAAATAATTCAGTTTTTATTCCATATGCAATAAGTTTTTTCGTTCCATTCCTTGAAACTGGTGGTAACAGTAGTACTTCAAAGAGCCTGAGACTAATTTCATCAAAATTTATCTCAGCGAAAGAATGGACTTACATGCTTTTACCCAGCCTTTGACACCCGACTTACATGGTTTTCAATTTGATTTTTATGAAAATATACCCAGCTTGGGTTATTTAATTATTAGGAATATTATTCAATTGTGTTCTCCAGTTTTCAAGGTTTCACCAAATAGGTACCCAAATCGATGCAAAAGGAAAATATTTAAATGAAAATTCATAGGCGTTGACTAATACGCAGTCCAACTTTAAGGCTCCTTGAGTCAAAATGACAGTCTTCACTCTTAATATTACTAGAGTTGAGCAAAAATTATTCAATATACTACCAATTCCTCAATTACCTGAATGGGATAGGGGTTAGGAATAGGGGTTAGGAATAGGTTGGGTATGGGTTAGGGGTTGGGATAGGTCAAGGCTGGGTTAGGGATGAGCTGGGGATGTGTAATAGATGGACTAGGGATGGATTGAGGATAGGTTAGGTGTGAGTTAGGTTAGAGATGGGATAGGGGGTTAGGGATAGGTTGGAGATGGGCTAGGGACGGGTTAGGGGTTGGGATAGGTCAGGGCTGGGTTGGGGATGGGTAATGGATGGGCTAGGAATGGGATAGGGATGAGTTAGGGACAGGTTGGGTTAGGGGTTATAGATAGGTCAGGGCTGGGTAGGGTATGAGCTGAGGATGGGTTAGGGATAAGTTAGGTATGGGTTATGGATTGGTTGGGTGTGAGTGAGGGGTTAGGGATAGGTCAGAGCTGGATTTCAGCAACATCAGCGTTACAGCTAGATCAAACAGCCAACAAATCAATTAATTCATCTGAAATTATCTTCCTAAATAATGTGAAAATAATTTATAAACATTGCGGAAAAACAGGTAGGTAGGTCGTGATCTTAAGGTTGGCCAAAGTATGGGCAATCACGTGTCTGCAGAACACAAGGAGTGGAATTTATTGCTGAAATTGAGATCACTTTCTCCGAACTCCATTTATGAATTTTGTAAACTTTTACATGAAAAAAAGAAGAAAAAACTGACTATTTTTGATGGAAACTTGCCACCAGCGTGAGCTGCTCATTTTATGAAGGCATATACAGGACTTACATGGTTTTCCGGCAAAAAAAGAGGTTACCGACTTACAGGTTTTTTCTATTCCTTCTGGATGAAAAACTATTCATCAGATTGGAAAACGGCTTCACTAAATGAATCAAGCGACCCTAATTTACCTGAAAAGCTCAAAACCTTATTTTCGAAAAAATACCGACTTACATGGTTTACCAGGTATAGGGACGATTTACTAGGCTCCTCAGTATTTTGTTCTGCTTCGTTTGCATGAATTTCACGTGCTCTTTTTGGTGCATCCCCATATGGGACAGTTGTAAACCCTACTGGCTTCATCACTTGCTAATAGAATAGCACTTACATGTGCACAGGGAGTTGGGAATTTCTTCCCAGCGGCAAGTACATTTTTCTGGATTTCGGGTTGATTTCTTCTTTGTTCTTCTCACATGTTCTTTCCATCTTAATTTGGTAACCGAGGTCATACCTAAGTGCTTAGGCGTATTTGCATGAGGTATAGCTTGAGAATCAATTTCAACCGGAATAGGGTCTACTTTTAGATATGAGAAGTTTATATGCGTTGACTTCGATTCATTTAGTTTAATTCTTCAAACTTTCGCGAAATCTCTGTCGCGGCTGACTCTTCCCTAAGAATGCATTCTGCTCGTCTACTTCGGCATCATTTTCTTTTCGCGCTTCACTTTCTTCTACAATTTTTATTTTCAATGCGTGAGGTGATGGTAGGGTGTCTCCAGACTCAATTGCAATTCGAAAATTTTCAAAATCACGCGGCAAAGAATACAGAAGCATGAGTGTGAGGAGGTCTTCGTTGATTTGTATGTCCATATTTTCAAGTTTGTCAACTATGCCCAAAAATGCATTCAAATTATCTCTCACGCTTTCACCTGCTTTCATTAATTTTAAAACTAAATTCTTCAGGAAAGATGCTTTTCTTCCTGGCCCTTTCGACTCATAAATTGAGCTTAGTTTGTCCCAAACATCCTTGGAAGATTTGCACCCCTTCACCTGTTTTAACTCACCCGAAGTTATTGTGAGTATTATGTCAGCTTTTGCTTTGCCGTCAGAAAGTTCCCGTTGTCTGGCTAGCTCTTCATCTGTTGGCTCCACAATGAGGCCTGTGACATTACCCAAATATTCGTTTTTCGTTAACAATGCTTCAACATGCATCTTCCAGGTGTCATAATTATCTCGTCCTAGCTGCTCAAGTTTCTGCATACTAGAAGTCAATTTTTTTCTCTATTTTCAAGTCCTATAATCTTGTTACAACATTCACATCGGAACCTCAAACTGTAATGAAAATGAACATTTTACAGTAACTAGTGGACAATTAATATGGTTGATGTTGAATAGATATATTGTAGAATACAGTATATCTCAACTGATGCGATGACATCCACAAGGACCTTAAAATTCCCACAAATAGATAAAGTCATCTACAGAGACTACGAGGTCGTATCATCGAGGAGGCTGTGATGTTGAAGACACTGAAGACACAAAATATCCGAAAATTATGGAGACGTCATATGTACCACACACCAATTTCAGTCCATATAGTTATTAATTGTGATGGAAATGTTGCTAATAAGTTGAATTACTTGGTGTCATAAGTACCAATTGAGCAAGAAAAAAAACCTGCTCAAGGGAACAGATGTGCACCCCATCTATCCACAAACGTTTCGTGCTTGTTATCTGGAATAAATTATCATTATCTTCACTCGTCTGTTGTAAAATGAATAGGTGCGTTTATGTTTGGTTCGTGTCGTCTAATTTTCGCGCTTGAGTCAGCTCCATAAATTATTCAAGAACTCTCATTCCAAACGTTTAGTTTAGTGATTCTGAATATGAACTAGGAACTGATTGTTCTTGACAAAAGGGAGCGTCTGAAATAACACGCGTTACAATGCTTCAGTTCGCCCAGAATTTCCAAATCTGAACCGAGCGTAGCTAAAAAATACACGAGATCAAAACTGAATTGTTGCACTCAAGAATAGAATTGGGGGACATTCATGGCCAGTAGGGACTTCTCATTCACGACTTTCGTATAATGTTGTATGTATCTACATCTGAAGATAGGTGTAACAAAACAGTCAGTTTATTGGCATTTTCAACGTATTAATAAGTCTGTCAAGTCAAGTTGGATGGGTGGTACAGAATAGTATTTATGAGAGAGTTGAACAAGAACAGTGACTGCTAAAAATCTGTAAAACAAAGCGGGTAGTATTCATAATATAGTTTTTCACATTTTCACCATAAGATTATTGGCAAATTCGAATTAACCACTATTACCTCCCTTCTCAGGACCACCACTACTCCATCTGACCCGCTTGAACATTATTTACTCCCCCTCTTCCTCAATCTTCACGCTTTCTGGGACCCTATTTTTATTTCCCTCTCTCTTTTCTCCTTGGTATCTCTTCTGCTTCCTTTCCTCTTCGGGTAGTTTCCAACGCCGTTCATAATTGGGAGAAACCGCAATTTTCGTCGAAGTATCGCTGATTCTTTGAATCGAGCCAAAACTGTAGAACGACAGCATTTTTGTACTAGTAAGTGTTTTATTGTGTAGAAGGATGGACAGAATAGACGATGGTTTTGGATAATTAATAGGCTTGTACTGCATGTCAAAGGTAATGAAATAGGACAACAATATGGCGATTTTAGAATTGGCTTATTTTAGTTAATGGGGCTCTGCCGCCTGTAGCATTAAGTTAGTAATTTAAGTAGTAACTAACTGTTATTTTATTAGTTGAATTATAATAATTTAAATATTTACAATATAAGTAGTAATACTAAATTATTATTATTTATTTATACATAAGTAATATAGTTTTTTACTTAAAACAAATTGATAATTTTAAGAAAAGACGTTGAGTTTTCCAAATGACGAAAATTGATGGGTGGTTCACAAATCGTGCTGTTCCAGTACCTGTACCTTTACAGGGGTAACGTCACTCACCTATCCTCTTGTATGGATACGCAAACTCAAGGGACCGTTGCATCTAGTCGAGCCTCACAACCTGACTTGACCAATTCGAACACCTACTTTCCTTACCTTAGTTGATCATTATGGGTGATCTCTGCTAACCACCTCACCGACATCTACATATTAACGGTTCTGCTTGCCAGTTAGCTCTCTCTCACCCTTACCTCTAGTCGTTAACGGTTCTATGTGCCGGTCGGAAATCTCCCTTCTCAATTTTTCCTTCCATTCTCTTACCTGAGTAGGTTTTAAGGAAAAGCAAATTTAATCAGTTGGTGTTCCTGCTCAAATTCCAACTATTTTGTTGCTTTGATCGAACTAATTTGATTATTTTCTTTTTTTTCAGGTTCTTCTTGAGTTAGAGTTCAAGTGAGTATCTTATTGCATCCTTCAACAAAAACACCTGGTTTCCGTGTTGTATATGATTACTTCTTGAAAGATTTTGGTGTTATTTATAGAGGAGATTCGATTTGAGACCCCTTTTCTTACGTAAATCCGCTTCTAACGTGAAAACATGCGGTCTTCAAGAATACAAGTACGTTAAAAGGAGGTTTTGGTGTCCTCTGTTCGTTAACGAGTTCCTTATAAACATAGGTACTTTTACTCGGCCTAATTCAACTGCTGTCATTGCGCACAGTTTCCCCTACCAGAGCTTTGAGTGCGTTCGATTGGTCGACGATCAGAACATGCTTGATGTTCTAAATTAGGAACTATCATCGAATTAGGCACCAGCGAATAATGCTCATACGTACGCATTATCCGTGATGAATGGGTCCTTGAAAAATGGCTACCTATTTTGGGACACCTGGTTCCCTATTTGGGATACTACACGGCTTATATGTTCTGCTCCTTCCATAATATTTTCTATTGCTCAAATCATCAGAAATAGAACATTAAAAGCGAGTTGAAAACTCGAGTTTCCCATGATGATTTCAGGAACCTAATTTGGGGTATAAAGTAGGTACCATTATCCCAAATTAGAAACATCATTCATCACTCAATTGTTGTATCCATCCATCACTAAAATGAATAGATTATCCAGTAGTCAATGTAAGTACACATTTTTGACTGGTGAACTGCAAAAATGTTCAGGGCTACTTTGTAAACATCAGAGTGTTTAAAAAGTTCGTATCCAAAATGATTTTGATAACACATTTTTTGAAAAATAGCACTGGTACGATCATAGTCAACGTTGTCCAAATCTTAATGGGAGGTTTAAGCAGCAAATTGAGCCAATTTTGCTGATTAGCTAGTAGATATAAATTATAGTTCGTCAGGTAATTCGATGTCCCAAATTAGGAGCTACATTCAAATTAGGCACCTTTTCCCCAGCGAATAACTCCTCATATATGCACGTATTATTTGCAGTAATTGGGTCCTTGAAAAAGGTCTATTTTGGGACACCTGGGTCTCAATTTGGGATTAGCTACTTAGATTGCACTGCCTATAATTATGTTCTATTCCTTCCATATTAATTATTTCTACTCACGTCATGGAAATGCTCAAACCATCTGAAATGGATTTTTAAATGCGCGTAGAATACTATAAAATTGAACAAGATAATTTTTGTAACCAAGTTTGGTGTATAAAGTATTACTATCCCATATTAGAAACTGCATATATTACTCAATCGTTGAATCCCTCCATCTCTAAAAAGATTGGATTAACACCTAGTCGATATAAGAACAAATTTTTGACTGTTAACAATCAAAAATGTTCAGAGCTAACCAGTAAAAATCAGGGAGATGATAAATTCCTATCCAAAATGATTCTGATTACAGATTTTTGGAAAATCGCACTGCACCAACAAACCAGTGTCAATATTGTCCGAATCTTTATAGGACGTCAAGGCTGCGAAGAGAATCAATTTTGCTGATAAGCCAGTAGATATCTGTGGCATTTTGTAAGAGAAATCTGTTGTCCCAAATTATGCACCCTTACGCATTATCCGTGACAAAAAGGCCCTTCCTGTAAAAAGTGATGGATTGCAAGATCTGCATTCTTGAGGGATTCCGAAGGGTGCTGAGGTACAGGCGTGGTCCGCATCGTAATCGTAAAACAAATCGTGGTTGCCGGTCGCAAGGGTCGTAAAAGCCTCGTTGGTGGCTCCATCTTCAAACGACACACGTCGCTTAAAGTTATTTCAAGAAAGAAGATAAGCGATACATGGAAAACGAGACTTTGATAGTGTCGTAGAGGTTTCCGAGTCTACAAAAGGTTTTTGGGGGTGGATTACGTTGTGCTCGTATATCGTGAAAGTCTCAGAATCCTTTCATCAGAGAAACTGGCTAGCTTCCATTTCGGTCATCGAGATAGTGTTAGAAGTGAGAGAAAATTGAGGGAGGTGACGGGTCGGGAGGGTCGACCCAAGCTCAGGGTCATTTCCTCAGAGTATCTCTTTTGATCGTCTCGGTTTTCTGACTGTATAGTTCCAGTTTGTATGTAAATTGGCTCCATCTAGTTTCAATTTCTATTTCTGTGTTGTAATTTCCGCTCCGCCCCCCTGCACCCCCCGGTTTATTTCTTTTTCCATACTCTGTATGAAATCATAGGAACACAGAATGTGTTTTTGCGATGCTAGTCATCCGTTAAATAAAAAACAACAATAATAAATGTGGAGTCTTTGGCAATAATAAAATATATAATTGTTAGACATTTAATTTGGTCTAAAACCCTATAAATGTTATATAAATAAATATGTAACTACAAGAAAAATACTATATAAATTGAGAGCTTTCCAACGAATGGTGAACAATTTCTGTGCAATGAACACTGCTGGAGTTCTATTTCCTTACCAACGGCTTGGTTGCACGTGAAAATCATTATAAAAGGCGCGTAACGGTTTTTTCTGTCGCTTTTTCGTGACGATTTTTTTTCGGTAGGTCATCGCAAAAACACATTCTGTGTTAACGTTCTGTGTTAAAAATTGACACTCGGAAATTGCACTCATAAAAATAATCACATCCGCATCAAAATGTCGTCATGAAAATTAACTGGGCAGAAGTTTGTTTTTAACAACCCAGCTGATCTCATTTCTTCTTAACCCTAACTTGACCATGGTGTCACTAGTGTCACCGAAAACATCCGAGGAACTCCAGAGTTGTCACCAGATTAACTAGATTTAAATTGCAATTTAAAAATTAATGAATAGAGCTGAATTTGATATTAGAATTATTAGAATACTAACAGAATTATTAGTTATTAGAGTTATTAGAAGTCAAAAAAGATGACAAAAATTATGAACATTTTTCATCGATTTTCTAGGAAATTTTTGTCAAACTCTTTAAAGACTTCCAATAGCCCACAAAAAATTCCGCTGTCCATTAAATTTAAAATTGCAATTTAATTTTGGTTACTCCGATGACACCTTGAGACAGCTGTGGAGTTTCTGAGATGTCTTCGGTGACACTAGTGACACCATGGTCCAATTAGGGTTAATATTGGTGTTAGGTTGTTATTCCTTGAATATTGCTTGGTTTTATAATTAATGAAATCAAGAAAATTTGGTCTGTTGAATCTGAATCTGAGTTGAATGTTGTTATTCAATGTACCTACCAGTAATTCCTTCCGTTTGTGGTTGTCCTAACAACTACTGGTGTCGAAAGTGGGATGAGAATGGAGCACTCTCTGGCTCTTCTCTAGTTTGCTTAGGGGTGTTCGCGATTTCTGCAAGGGTTCTACATCATCCATGGGAGCACAGGCACCACCCCAGCTATACTCAGTAGGCCACCCTTGAACGTGTTGATGCTGTATGGTCAATCCCTAAGTCACACATTGGTTACATCTTGCTGGTGGTAGGATAGTAATGGATTACTACACGAAGTGGCCAGATGTATTCAAGGTATAAATCAGAAAATATGGCAGAGTAACTGATACTACACGTTTTTTTTTCTCCAAGAAATTAGCTTCCACTTGATCTATATAAGGACCAGGGTGAGAATTCCGAATCGAGAGTTTTCCAAGAAGCTTTACGTACCATTTTTAGGTGTAACCAAGACATGAACAACCAATTCCGTTCACTAATCGATGGAGTGGTTGAACTATTTGTTCTGACGCTATATGAAGTCCTGTCAAAGTAAACAGTAGACCCCCAGGGGAACTGGGATCAAATGCTTCCTCTTGCTCCTCGCATGGCGAGCATCACCCCAAGTCTACTGGTTTCTCCCCTGCAATGGTGGTTTTTGGTTCTGAGTTTGGCGCCTGCGGAAGCAGAAGTTGTACGCAGTACGGCTATGAATTGAGAAAACCGTTAGATGCTCATTACATTACATGCCTTTACGTAGGAAAACAGTAGTATCAGCATATAAATGACAGTTAAAGTCATTTGCAGTGTCCAACAGACTCCATTTTACACATCAGATTTGAACCAATACAGGTGAATTCAGCTTGCCCAGATGATCATGGAGGAGCTGAGTTTGTCATTCATATCAGCAGTCGGCAGAAAAGCTCTCTCTAAACTTTCAGCTTTGTATGAACGATGGAAGCAAGTTTAGCCCGCCCTGCCGATCAGAAGAGAGCTGAGTTTGCAATTCTTAGCAGCTCTGGAGAGGTTCTCTGTAAAATATCCGCTCTGCAGGGCCACCAAAAGAAAATTTAGCCCACTAAGATGATCACGGAAGATCTCAGTTCGTCATTCGCCCAGTTTTGTTTCAAGCTTCTGAAATTTCAGCTCTTTATGAACCAGAGAGGAGGACCAGAGAGGAGTTAGTCATTCGTTATCTGCCGTCCCAGACAGGCTTCTTCGGGTTTCTGCTGCGTGTGGCCTTAAAATCGAATTTAGCTGATAAGGGGAAGGCAAAAACATACGATTAGAAAAGCAATTCCCACACACATTCTCATTGACCGCAAAAATTAGTGTAATCACAGAAACCTTCCCTATTTACGAACGTGTTTATTAAATTCAAGTCGCTGAGGACATTCTAGATCACAAGGAAGGTATGTGCGAACTAATTTAGAATGAAACCATCCCCGGAACTTGCTGATCACAATGGAGTCATCGGTGGAACAATCGACTGACTAACGTTTAGCGGATAAGGTTGATTATCCTGAATTTCCCCTTCTTCAGGACCCGAATAATCACCCATGATGAGGAAGTCTCAGAATAATCGGAATTCTTTAATCAAACTACGGGCTATACTTTTATACTGTTGTCAAAAATGAATTACTAAGAGGCTTTGTAATTGAATATTAGTATTGATTAGATAAATTCAGCTCATCAGACCCGGAACACTCCCTCGATAAACATAGTACGAATGCAGTAGGTATACGACCAACGAAATAGCTAGTACCTTCTCAAGGCAGAACTCTCATAAAACTGTGCCACCAAGGGCCTCGACGAAGGGTTTAGGGGCTGCACCCCCACCCCGTGAATCCAAAATAATACTACCAGGGAGGTAGGTATTCTCTGAGGGGTTTTCTCGAGCGTCCATAGACGACACCTAATGTGTTTGCCTTCAGAGCTGAACTTAATCAAATCTTACAAATCTGTAATTAAATTATCAATAATATTGATATCATATTTGATGAAATATAACGAATGAAGCAACGTAGGAATTGATATTGAATGTTGTAGGAATTCTCCGCCGACACGGCCATCCTGACCATGCTTCCGTCCCGGGAAGCGTCAATCTGCAAGATAGATAAATAAAAACGAATCAGCTCTCATAAGAAATAAATATAAATCTCCCCTTGCTCCACCCTACCTACTAAGGAAGCATGGGTCGAGCGCGCTCATGGCGCGAGTGAACCAAAAAGTTGACAGTGGTTAATCCACAACAATATTTAATGAAAATGGTACATAGGTACCTCAGTAGTTAGTCAATTACCAGAACACAGGTAACATAGAATGACCGCATCGCTGTCCCAAGATGATCTTGACCAGCGAAAAGCTAAGCCATCTTAATACTTTTTTTGTCCAAACAAAAATGAGGGTGTTTTTCGACTCAAACAGCACACAAAATACCTTAGGTATCCAAAATTTGGAATGACGATGATCAAGTAACATATTGTTGACTTTATGGAAACACATTCCATCAAAATTAGCCCGTTTTCGGCCATTGGTGGAGAAAACATAAAAATTTGATTTTTTTCTGAAAATAACTCTTTAATTGGATGTTTAGAACATAATAAAGGCAGCAAAATAATTGTCATGTACTTCAATTAGAAAATAGCAATTGTTGCGTTTACGCAACAATGGCAGGAAGTGGGATCACACGTGAAATTGTATTAAACAGTCTGGGTGAAGGTGAATATCACATTTTTCACACTTATAAATGTTTGGATTGTTGCAGTTTCGACATCTTTTCCTTACAGTTGGGTTGCTTCGAATTATAAGGTGGCCTTTGTCATCAGATTTTGTAAAATGATCGATAAATTTGCTAGCACCGCGGTCCCTCTGCTGAAATCCTTCCTCTGACTCTGAATCTACACCTCCTGAGGCTTCTTCCGTGAATTTTATAAGTTAAATGGTGACTGCTGAGCGAAACTCGATCTGCGAGATTTTCTTGTCGTTCACAATTCGGTGGGTTTTCCATGCGTTTACCACACGGCTGTCAACGGCATTTATGAACAAGGGCCACCACCATTTTTTTCCTCTGATTCTAATTCTATAGTTAGCGATGCCATTGTCATGTAAGTCCACGAAATGCTGAAGTAGGCGAACTCACAGCGTATGGCAAAAACTGGAACAAATACCCATCTGAGGAGCACAAACACCATAATTCGAAGCGAAACCTTACAGGCTTGCCTTGGATGAAATGTTTGGCCGTATGATGTCCGAAAAAAGGGACCATTTCTTCGTGGATTGATAGATGAGCAGCGAATATCCCAAATTGCAAAAATTTGCCGTTCAGTTGAGAGAAAAGGAGGCATAAACTTCATTCGCTTCTTCGTCAGGAATGTCATTTAGAAATATTTCCTGGATTTCCGCCAGTGTCCACGCGGAGATTTTTTTCTTTGAATTACTCATCACTCTGGCCCCGAAGAAAACAAAGCAAGAACTAAAAAAAAAACTTGCGGAAACCGACCTGAAAATATCCCCTCTCCCTGAAGATTTAGCCCAAATGCCTTGCGAAATGATTTCTGTCCGAACATGCATCAAAACATTAGCACTCCTGCCTTCCACCTCGCCGTGCAGCCCAAGAGGCCTGACCTCACTTTCCGCCAACGTTGCGCTCATGCAACGTTACCGCGTTTTTGAATCTTCCCATTTTCTGAAGTAAAATATGACAATTATCGAAGTGTCCTCATAATCTGGAGATCTCGAATGACTAAGGTATGGGGGCATTATGGATCCTGATGAGCAGCAAGTGGACTATAACAGGAACTGAAATAGCTGAATTTGGAGCGATAGAAATTGACTAACTTCAGAATTTCCCTAGTTGGGCAAAAGTCTCAACGGGCTTTGTTAGGATATTTTCGAAGTTAGTTCTGCTTCTAAATAATAGATTGAAATTGAAAAAAAATGTAATTTATTTATGAAGTAAGAGATGAGAAATCCTCCAAGATAACGTTGCGTATACGCAACATTGGCCAAATATGGGTTAGACGGGTACAATGGGTAACATCAAATCTAGGCTTCAGGTATGTAAGTGATGCGTAGGTCCTTACTACGCAAGTACCTACCTGATTGATCGTTTGTGGGAAACGGAGCCAACCTTGATCTGTCATGAGAGTATTTATAAACTCGTCTCTTATCCATAGACTTTATTGTGTACCTATCATTAGGTAAAATTTCGTGAATTTGAAACGGGCCTCGATATTCACAATCAAGCTTTACTTGATTACGATCTTCATTTTTAAGGAGTACTAGGTCTCCAACTTTAAATTGTTTAATTTTTGCTTTCCCTTTATCAAATCAAGACTTATCATATTGAGCTTGTTTTTCAATGGCTCGGGCAGCTTGCTCTCTCTCTTCAGATAAATTTATAGTAGGTGTGTTGGCTACATGCTCCGTGACAGAAATAAGACCTAAAGGTCGTGAAATTCTTCCAAACATGAGTTCCATGGGGGATACTTTTGTGATTCTGTGAGGGGTGGTATTCAGCGTAAGTTGGATGTCACCTATACAAGATTGCCAGGATTTACTTTCGTTTGGTTCTACGACAGTAAGCATGATTCGAAGGCTACTCATCAATATTTCGTGAAAGCGTCAATGGTAACAAAGATCTATTCTTTTGCATCGTTCTTTCCACTTAACTTCCTGGAGGCATCAAGATGAATTGTACTCGTATGCCAGGGGATCGATGTTTTTGGTATGGGATGTAGCTCGATTTGACGTGGACCAGAGTCCGATTTTGCTGTTTTACAAACTAAGCAATTTTCCACGAACTTCCTGACAAATCTAGCCATACTCTCGAACCTATTGGTACAAAGATTCAAGAGTTTTCTCATAACCTAAATGGAATAAAGATTCGTGAACATTATTCACAATAGACCATTTCAAGGAGTGTGGTATTATAGGTAAACATCGGGTGCGATTATTACGTTGCACCTTACGACACAAAATACCAGAACGAACTTCGTAGGTATTCTGAAGTTCGTCATCAATGTTTTCTGCATTCAACTTTTCAATAATATCAGAAATAAATGGGTTAGACTGTTGAGCGGCTTGGAGCCAATCAGTCGAGACATTTGTCAAATCAACTCGTTTTTCGATACCTGGAACCTTAGAGGGATGAGGGATATTGCGTCGTTTTCCGTGAGGTCGGATTTTCTTTGTACTCGCCGCAATATTCCTCAGCCTATTATCTCCAAACGTATCTTGAGACGTAGTAGGACTTGCAAGTGGATTAGAGGGGGTCATAAAAGTTTCCAACTGTTGACTATCATGAACAGGAGTGGACCCTCTGCTACCTGTATTTTCGTGAAAAAGGGGGTTACGGCTCAAAAACGCTGCAAATCATTGCTCAAAGGTTTATTATTTTCTGTATAGATCACCCTTCTGTATAGATCACGGGTTCTCCATCAATAGCACCTACCACCATCTGTATTCTCCCTTGACCTTCCCTCTCAAATTTCAGCTTCCTGCGTTCAATAGGATTGAAAATGGCTTCGGAGCTCACTCAGCTGATCTGTGATCTGAAGAGTGAAGAAGATCTCCTCGAATGCTGGAGACACCTGGAAGAGCAGTTCCATTCAATAGGATTAAAAATGGCTTCGGAGCTCACTCAGCTGATCAGTGATCTGAAGAGTGAAGAAGATCTTCTCGAATGCTGGAGCCGCCTGGAAGAGCACTGATCAGCTGAGTGAGCTCCGAAGCCATTTTCAATCCTATTGAACGCAGGAAGCTGAAATTTGAGAGGGAAGTTCAAGGGAGAATACAGATGGTGGTAGGTGCTATTGATGGAGAACCAGTGATCTATACAGAAGGGTGATCTATACAGAAAATAATAAACCTTTGAGCAATGATTTGCAGCGTTTTTTACCTACCAACTATTGGTAGGTACTACCTACCACACCATACTGCTTCACACCTTCACAATCAAGTTTATTAGAAAGAACTAAACGCTTCACACTCGATTCGAAAAATAGAGAGCTTCATATGGAAATTTGATTATTGGTTACGCAGAAGGCAAAACTGTATACAAATCGAAGAAATGAACGGCGATCGCATTTTAGTCAGATAAAATTTGAACGGAGATTAGACCTCTTTTGCGATTCACACTCATGATTCTGTTTTATCGAAGGAAAACCTTCAAGTACTCGTAGGGACCAAACGGTTTGTCCTACAGAGCTCCGGGTGGTCTCAAAATTTTTTTTAAATTCAATACTATTTAAAATTGGTGAAAAAACGATACCTTTATTTCGAGAGTTTTCGAGCTAGGGCACTCTTGAAAATTTCAACCCTTAATTTTCACCCCTTAGAAGTGACCTACATCAACCAAAAGCTTCGCGGCACAACTAGACCCCAAATGGAGCCCATATACCAAATTTGAACCAAATCGGTCCAGTGTTGCTAAGAAAAGTGCCGCGTACGGCGGACGGACGGAAATTTTTTTATTCGATTTTCGTATTCTACGTACCTTGAAACGTAAAACATCAAATTTTGAGGGGGGTTAAAATTTTTTTTTTCTTGCTCGATTCCAAAGGCTTATCATTGAAAATAATAAACCAAAAGTCGACATGTTCCATTCGTGAAGTTTTTCTATATTGGATCTTGAAGTCATAACTCTGGAGGAATGCCCACCACCCTTGTACTCGGGGAATGAGGTCTTGTTTTGTTTGTACAGTCGGTAATGATAGTAAACTGATAACTTTGTAAATAATTATTGAAATGTTTGATAGCATAAACAACAGCTAGTGTCTCCAATTCATAAGAATGATATCGGGATTCGTAGTCGGTAGCACGTTTACTGAAGTACGCTACAACTCGTGGTTTTTGATTAATTACGTTAATTAAAATTCCTCCAAAACCTATGGAACTTGCATCTGTGTGGAGTTCAATCGGATGTGCTGGATCAAAAATTACTAGAACTGGTTCATTAGTCAGAAATGAAATTATTTGTTGTCTAATTTCTTCGTGTTCTTCCGTCCAATTTATGAGTTTAACATTATTTTCACCAGAATTTCGAGTTAGACGGAACAAAGGGGCAGCGATCAGTGAAAAATCTCTGATGAATTGTCGAAAATAGGAGGCAAGTTCTAAAAATTGACGTAATGAACGTAAAGTCGTTGGCGAAGGCAATTTAGTTAGAGCTTTAACTTTTGAGGAGTTAGGGCGAATCTCTCAGTTTTCAACTCCATAACCCAAATATTTGATTTTTGATACTACGAACGAACATTTGGACAAATTCATAGAAAATCCACAGTTTGTAAGGATTCCCAAAACATGATCTAAGCGTTCTAGTGCCTCATCAAGGGTTGTAGCGACAATCAAGAGATCATCCATGAAGGATACAACATAATCATGAGCTAAGTCACCAAAGGCACTCATAATGGAGCGTTGGTATACATTTGGCCCATTTCGGACCCCAAATGGCATTGACAAAAATTCCCATTGACCATCTGGTTTAACAAATGAGAGTTTTTCAATTGTGTCCTCAGCGACTGGAATTTGTAAAAATCCGCTCGCCTTATCAAGACTGCAGAAGAATTTGGCGCCATGCAGACGAGCGATCTGACCACTAATTAAAGGGAGAGGAAAACGATCTGGAATTGTGTTAAAATTCAAAATTCTGAAATCTACGGCCATTCTAAACCCACCAGTCTTTTTTGGAACAAATAAAATTGGGATGGCGAAAGGTGAAGAACTGGGTCGAATGACATTAGCTGCTTCCAACTCAGCAATATGTTTTCTAACTATTTCACGCTGAACTGGGCTCAACTTGTATGGACGTTTGTGAACCACTTTACTAGGATCAATTAGGCGAATTTGAAATTCACCAGTTGTGACTCTTGTAGTTGGAATGCCATTAATAAAAAAGTTTTCGTATTTTTCAAGAATTTTGATCAAATCTTGTTTTCTATCAAATTAAAATTTAATTAATGATATTTAATATCAGTAGCAACAGTTTTGAACACATTTTCCACGGTATTTGCTCCTACTGAGTAACAAATTTGAATTTCAGAAACTGAAGAGCTAGTAATGGGACCGTCAAAATCAAAATCACAATGGAATACTTCAGCAAAGTCACGGAACATTTCACCGCTAACATCATCCCTATGAATGGTGTCATTGAGTGTCTCAAGTGACACACCCGTCGAAAATTTAGGTTCCTATTCTTCAGTGTTTTGAATTAATTAGTACTATGCTGTGTGCAGTTGCACGGCAAGGAATGAGAAATTGAATCGCAAAAGGTATTTCCGAATGTTTTTGAACAATCGGCCGACAATGAAAAAACATTATTTCTATTTACGTCGCCAATTTTCCTCAATGTACATTCAGAACTCGTGATTAGCATTGAAAAATCGGAGGTGAGTATTTCCCGTCCGATTATTACGGGATTAGTGAGAAATTGATCAGAAATTATGTGAAATAGAATTTCTAGTTCATGACCATTAATCTTGACTTTGGATAATATTTGTGATTTGCAAGCAACTATAGCAGATCCTAAGCCATGTAAATTTACGAAATTTGAAAACATTTCTCCACAAAATTTTGGTTTATTATTTTCAATAATAAGCCTTTGGAATCGAGCAAGAAAAAAACATTTTAACCCCCCCTCAAAATTTGATGTTTTGCGTTTCAAGGTACGTAGAATACGAAAATCGAAAGAAAAAATTTCCGTCCGTCCGCCGTACGCGGCACTTTTCTTAGCAACACTGGACCGATTTGGTTGAAATTTGGTATATGGGCTCCATTTGGGGTCTAGTTGTGCCGCGAAGCTTTTGGTTGATGTAGGTCACTTCTAAGGGGTGAAAATTAAGGGTTGAAATTTTCAAGAGTGCCCTAGCTCGAAAACTCTCAAAATAAAGGTATCGTTTTTCACCAATTTTGAATAGTACTGACTTTTTAAAAATTTTTGAGACCACCCGGAGCTCTGTAGGACGAACCGTTCGGTCCCTACGAGTAGGTACTTGAAGGTTTTCCCTCGATAAAACAGAATCATGAGTGTGAATCGCAAAAGAGGTCTAATTTCCATTCAAATTTTTCGGTCTAAAATGCGATCGCTGTTCATTTCTTCGATTTGTATACAGTTTTGCCTTCTGCGTAACCAGTAATCAAATTTCCATATGAAGCTTTCTATTTTTCCAATCGAGTGTGAAGCGAAACTAAAGTTCTTTCTAATAAACTGGATTGTGAAGGTATGAAGCCAGTATGGTATGGTAGGTAGTACCTAGCTGGTAGGTAAAAAAAAGTTGGTGGGTAAAAAAAATGTTGGTGGGTAAAAAACGCTGCAAATCATTGCTCAAAGGCTTCTTCACTCTTCAGATCACTGATCAGCTGAGTGAGCTCCGAAGCCATTTTCAATCCTATTGAATGGAAGTGCTCTTCCAGGCGTCTCCAGCATTCGAGGAAATCTTCTTCACTCCTCAGATCACTGATAAGCTGAGTGAGCTCCAAAGCCATTTTCAATCCTATTGAATGGAAGTGCTCTTCCAGGCGTCTCCAGCATTCGAGGAAATCTTCTTCACTCCTCAGATCACTGATCAGCTGAGTGAGCTCCAAAGCCATTTTCAATCCTATTGAATGGAAATGCTCTTCCAGGCGTCTCCAGCATTCGAGGAAATCTTCTTCACTTCTCAGATCACTGATCAGCTGAGTGAGCTCCAAAGCCATTTTTACTCCTATTGAATGGAAGTGCTCTTCCAGGCGTCTCCAGCATTCGAGGAGATCTTCTTCACTCCTCAGATCACTGATCAGCTGAGTGAGCTCCGAAGCCATTTTCAATCCTATTGAATGGAAGTGCTCTTCCGGGCGTCTCCAGCATTCGAGGAGGTCTTCTTCACTCTTCAGATCACTGATCAGCTGAGTGAGCTCCGAAGTCATTTTCAATCCTATTGAACGCAGGAAGCTGAAATTTGAGAAGGAAGGTCAAGGGAGAATACAGATGGTGGTAGGTGCTATTGATGGAGAACCAGTGATCTATACAGAAGGGTGATCTATACAGAAAATAATAAACCTTTGAGCAATGATTTGCAGCGTTTTTTACTTGAATTTGAGCTGAGAAGAGAGCATTCTGAACCCGAGTCAAAAATGTAAATGAAACGCTCACCGTTATGCTGTAGGGTTCCCTTGGGATTGACTTCACATAAGCCAACGTGCTTGGCTGCTTGGCTCGTTTTCAAACTGGAGGTCCCGTGGTTGATGTCCTTTCTGGTTACAAGAGTAGCATGTAACCGAAGTGTATTGGCCAGGGTTTTGAGAGGTCGAGGAGCGCTTAGATGTGCGGCATTCGGATGTATTGTGGCCAAAACGAAAGCAATTCTGGCATTTTTGGCTCGAATTTGATGAAGAGTTTGATGGACGAAATTTCTTATTGTCAGTGATGCGCTCATTGTTGTCGGCAGGACGTTTAAACGAAAGAGAACGGAGTTCTCGGAGTAATTTTTCTCTAGTGTCGATATTCGTGGTATGTGCCAGGCGTCGGACGCGATGATCAACTTGAGCGATTTGTGCGAGTGCTACAGAAACTGCAATCTGCTCCGTGGTCATATCCTTGCAGCGAGCTGTCAGCATGTTTATGGTCCGTGAGGCGAAAGTCAAATAATTTTCATTGTCTTTTGGTTTCATTTGAAAACATTGTGTGAATAATCCGGCAGGTGTAATCGAAATGTCGTATTGAGCGAGAAATGCCCTTCGAAATTCGTCCCAAGTCAAACCTGGATGAACGATTGTCGTGTACCATTCGGCTGATTCTCCTTTCAATCCTGTGCTTAGGGCAAGAATAAGTTTTCTTCCGTATTTTTCATCGGGATTGATGCAACACTCGACGGTATTACACCAAGCTTTAGGGTCCATTCTTGAATTTTTCGGGTCAAAATCGGGAAATCGTACATCAGTATTTCTGGAATTATCAACTTTTGAATTTCGGGTGAGATGTTCAATAATTCTGCACATATTTTGATTTTGCTGCAGAAGTAGAGCGTGCATTGTCTCAGCTGATGACGGAGTTTGATCAATTTGACTCGCTTGTAATGGGGGAGTGTTGTCAAAAATTGGTTCATGTGGCGATTGGGACGTGGCAGATTCATGCATATTGAACTCACGTGATGTTGAAGGTCCATATCTGGGAGGCTCATCGAAGTACGGCCGGAAAATCTCGCTGCTACCTCGAAAATTTATGTCAGATATTCTTCGTGGATTTTGATTATCAAGATACCTGTCATGTGATCCCACTTCTGATGACGGCGGATAAGGTTGATTATCCTGAATTTCCCCATCTTCAGGATCCGAACAATCACACATGATGAGGAAGTCTCGGAATAATCGGAATTCTTTAATCAAACTACGGGCTATACTTTTATACTGTTGTCAAAAATGAATTATTAAGAGGCTTTGTAATTGAATATTAGTATTGATTAGATAAATTCACCTCATCAGACCCGGAACACTCCCTCGATAAACATAGTACGAATGCAGTAGGTATACGACCAACGAAATAGCTAGTACCTTCTCAAGGCAGAACTCTCATAAAACTGTGCCACCAAGGGCCTCGACGAAGGGTTTAGGGGCTGCACCCCCACCCCGTGAATCCAAAGTAATACTACCAGGGAGGTAGGTATTCTCTGAGGGGTTTTCTCGAGCGTCCATAGACGACACCTAATGTGTTTGCCTTCAAAGCTAAACTTAATCTAATCTTACTAATCAGTAATTAAATTATCAATCATATTGATACCATATTTGATGAAATATAACGAATGAAGCAACGTAGGAATTGATATTGAATGTTGTAGGAATTCTCCGCCGACATATAGATGAATCGAATCACTTCTCGTTCTATGGAAATTATTGTTTGTTGAATCTTACAAATATGTACAATCAACATGAGTTTCTTCTCTGTCAACGGTCGCCTTGTGTACCAATAGTAGGCACGTGTTTCTCCAGACGAGTTCTGACTAGAATCAACAATCAAACCAGACGTTGAAAGCTCGAAACTCCATTCATCACCCCCCATTGTTTTACTTTTACGTCGTGAAAGGTCCAATTTTATGTTCGGGAAGTTCTCCGCCTTTTCTCACAAGTTCAATCCCCTTTTTGGTTCTCGTCGAGTTGAAGTACACACCTTGACGGAAGCCCCACCCAACGGACTGTGAAAGGTTGCAATTCGGTGTAGGGTTTTAATTAAGAGCACTCAGTCTGACCTGAACAGCCGTTTTCAACGGAGATTCAAGGCGGCGAAGAGCAAAGAGACCTCGTAAACTGAGGTACTCGCTAAGCGGTCCACGTGACCCAAATTGCTTTCAATCAGGTCGACCCGCTAATGGGGTAAACCCGCATTACCATACTTGTTACGTTACTGCGTCTGTCTGAGGCGTCTTTGGGGATCTCGTTACTCAGATGGATAGTCCGATTTGGTTTTCCAAAATGTACGACAAATATTATACGAGACGACACAAATCGACCTGGGTTTCATTCAACCCCGAAAAACGCAGCAAATTATGACACAAAGGTTTATTATTTTTCTGTATAGATCACTCTCCTGCAAGGAACACAGCTTAGCTTCACAATCAATAAGTTTGTTCCAGCGCAAAAAGTTCAAGAACTCAAGTTCATGAACCCGCTAGGTTTGAGAACCCGAAAAATTTGAAGAGTTTATGAACTTTTCAGGTTCAGGAACCTGTGCGCTGGAACGTTTTTAGTAGTTAACATGAAATTCGGCAGGGAGCGCGGAACTCGGCTTTCAACAAACCTTGAATAACCTCCTCTCATCTCAATCTTTAGCGGGATTTTTTAAGTTTAAGATTGAACAATTCTTCACAATTTTAACAAACAATGTCTCCTAGCTATTTTGTTTCAACCCCTTGCTTTTTCAAGTTTTCTCGATTTAAAGATTTTTTTTCGTGTTTACTGACTTACGTCATTAAAACTGTTAACTCCTGATATTTACCAAGTAAACTCAAATTTGAGGATGTTGTTAAAAATAGCGTTAAATTTCCAAGCTAACAAGTGCGAAACCAAAATCTTTTAGCAATAAAACTTGTTAAAAAAAATCAAGTCAGAAAGCAAACTTCAAAGTTTGTACTTTGAATCCCTGCCTATTTCGATGAATGCCTCTTCGAAAAAACATGCTCAGATTGTTAATTTTCCAATGGTCTATCAGTCTTTCTTTTTAAAATTCATCTTGGAAGAGTAGGTACCTAAATCAAGTTTTAGTGCAGAAAAAACTTGTGTTTTACTAAAAAATCGAGTGTTACACGTGGTTTATCATGGTCACCCTCGATCTCAAGATGAATTGACAAGTTTTTGGTATCATTAATGTCCTAAGCATAGGAATTACTTGTAATTTATTGCTGAAACCAATGGTGATACTTCTTGACTGCGAAATAGTGGTTATTTCGATGAAATCCTTCATTTTTCATTCAAAAAGTACGCATTATTCGTAGATAAGGTACTGAGCATAAAGTAGCACCTTTCTACTCAATAACAACATCATCATATTTGTGTTACGTTAAAATTCAATCTTATGGGACTCAAACAACATTGTTTCAGTAGAAAAAACATCGCAGAGTCCATACGGACGGCTAAAGTTTTATTCGATTTTTGGGTTCCACAATCCTTGAAACGTAAACCAACAAATTTTGAGGGGGGATTAAACTTTTTTTTCTTGATCGATTCCAAAGTTTCATTATTGAAAATACTAAACCAAAAAAGAGAAGAAGAAAAGAAAAAGAAGCCTCCAATGCACAAAGGGAGGGGAACCCGACAGGGGGTAACCAAGCGGGCCCGACCCACCCACCATGGCGGCTCCAAGACCGTGTACCCATACTGGGCAACGGCCAAGTAAAGTCTTCTGGGATCGAGGGCTTAAGAAGTCGCTTCTCGTAACGTATTGCTGTTGTTTTCATTCCATCTAGCAATTCCGTTCAGATAGTTCCCATTATTTCCGAAATAATGTTTCATGGTCGATTCCAAAGGTTGGAAAATAATATTTTCAAATATTAATCGAAAATAATAAACCAAAATTTCTTTTCGTGAAGTGTATGGGGTTTGGACATGCGTTTGTTCACAGTCATAGTAATTTAAATGCAATTTGTTTGGTACTATTCCATATTACTACCCAAGCTTTCCTGTTTGAGGAACCTACATTATCCACATAATTTGGTGGACTAACCATTAATGGAGCTTTGGAAATTAATTTTTACTTTCTTTCCCCGACCAATTTTCATGAAATTTGTTATACTGTACACGATCTAATGTTTTGGGTTTCCATCAAGTGACCTATGAAGCTCCTAAAATAGCGATTACTTATATCCTGTACGTCCTTCAACGCTGGAATTCAGTAATAGAATCTCTTGAAGATCTTAGTAATATCAGATCAGCTACGTGAGCCATCCTTGAGCGCTGAAATTCGTTGCACAGCCTCTCGGGAACCACTAAAAGTGATTGCGATGATATTTAGTCTGCTGAGTGAATTCCAATACATACCTCCTAGCAAATCATTATAAAAGTTTTTATTAACCCAGAAATTTGGTGGCTTTTAACTGAACATCCGAAATTGTTGACTATTCATCAATTTTTGCCGCAAACTTAATCATGTTTTATGCCTTGCAAATACAGTTACGAGTTCAACGCCTATTCTTGCATCATTGAACAGTTTGCTCAATCTCTGTTGTGAAAATGCAAAAATAATCTTCCATCCCTGAACGGGAAAAACTTTTGCAGTATCTAAACTGCATTTCCAACTTTTCTCTTTCCCTTTTCTCCCTCCCCTCTCAAACATCGTTGCCACACACGGATGGGGAGTTGGAATGAAAGTTAGAGGCAAGAGAAGAAACTAGGAAAAAAGTTGGGTAACGTTATTAGGTGGTCTTCTCCTTCAGAACCCCGATAATGGAAAGTTGGGGAAGTTTATACACCTTATCGTAGATTACTGTACGTATAGTGTTCCATTTCACGGGTAAATAACGTAAGTGAGGCTGTCCTATAATATTTTATAGTAAAATAGAAGCCGCAAAGCCGTGTTTCCATAGGTACAGAAGATCTTGCTCTATTTCGTGAAAGTAGAGTTGAGGTTGTGATGTCGTTTATTCTACTCAACAATACAGAATCAACGTCTCGAGCAATATCAAATGTTTAGATTTTAATTATTTACATATTTTTCTATCTACAAACCACCTACAGGGTAAGAAGGAATGTATTACAATCACCCAAAGTAACGTAGGTATTTTTGAAGTGCTATGCACAGAAATGCTATATTTCCTGTGCCAACTCGTCGGCTTGCTGGGAAAAAGCACTTCGGTATCATCGTTTGTATCAACAGTCCTGAATGAAACGCGATTGTTTCGTGTACCGAAAAGTATCTCTTATTCGTTCTCTTTGAGCTCAAGTAGTATTGTAATACTAAATGACAAAAATTTAAGATAACTCATTATGGCGTCAGGTGACAATATTCGTCAGGCAAACACCTTGACTTGTCTAGGTGTTTAGAGGAATAAACAATAGTGAAACATATTGTTTAGTAATGCATGCATTCCAGGGGACGTCCCATTGGATAAGCATTAGATCAGTTTAACCAGTTGTTAAGTGATAAAACTGTTTCACTCGATGTAATTTATTTATTACTTTAGGCAAGAAATACTGACCCCCCCCCCCCACCATTATCCACCATAACATTTCTAGCGGCATGGGAGCCTCGAATCTGAAGAGTATTTTAAAATCCATGATCTACGATACCCAACATGCGAATTCGAGTTCCCCCCCCCATCACCACCTCCCCAACGCCAACAATGGTGCCAGTCTGGCACCAAAGCGGAAATACGTCGTAACATTGAACTTTCGTCTGTTAGTTTTGGTAGGCAGTCCGTCGAAGTTCACATCCGTATTCAAGGTGAAACACAAAAAAACACGAAATAAGCGGTTTATGGCATCATGGCACCATGGTGGCACCACTATTAGTTCCATGGTGGTACAGAGAATAATTCATCAAAATCCGGAGGTATGATGAGAATTTATCCTCAATTTCAAAGCTTGGGTACAATTAGTAAGCAGTAAAGGAACCGAAATATTGAAAAATCGGATAGTTTGTGAATATTATTCCCCACTTGCCCCTTGCGAATTTTGGTACTCGGGTGAAATTATGTACAACTCGGAAGTTATTTGAGTCAAACAAAAAAAGAAACACACAAATCGGTTGGAAATTGAGGCCTGGGCAAATTTTACAAGATTACGCCCGCAAACGCACGTTTTTCAAGCATTAACCCCCCCTTTCCCCCTTATAAAGCAAAATTCAAAGTTCTGGCGCCGTAATGCACAACTAGATAGTTTTCCGCGTCGATGAAAAAAAGAACCACAAAAATCGGTTGAGAACTAAGGCCTGTGCAGACGACACAAGATTATGCCCAAAAACGCACGTTTTTTGAGCATTAACCCCCCCTTCCCCCCCTTAAAAGGCAAAATTCAAAATTCCGGCGACCTAGTGCACAACTAGATAGTTTTCAGACGACACAAGATTTTGTCACACACACACACACATACACACACACACACACACACACACACACACACACACACACACATACACACACACACACACAGACATACACCTATGGTTTTTTTCACGGATTTGGATTCAGAATGGTCTAAAACGGATTACTGTGTGGTTATTTTTTTTTCTGTTGAGTGTTGTCCAACTTCACCCCAGATCGATCGCATAAGGACGCCCAAGTCTTACTGTGGGACGTCCTAAAAACGCAGCAATTTATTACAACACAAAGGTTTATTTTTTCTATTTAGATCAAGCGCCAGCAAAGCGCCATTGTCACTATCTACCAACCATGTTTTCGCTTCATAATCGAGCTTATTTAGATGAAATGCTTCACAATCCATTCAAAGAATTCATGCATTAAGAAACTTGATTACTGTTGCTAAGGAAGCCATGGCTCATCTTTTCAAGGTCACGAAACAGTTACTCGATTGTTTGCCTTGGCTTATGCTGTTATAGTGGGGGTATAGCAATACTTGACCCCCCGCCGATCGTCTTTTCTCATCCAAAACAGTCCCGCAAAATTAATTTTTTTTATCTGCTTGCCTTGCATCGCCAGGCCTCTCGCTAGTTCGTATATCATCCGCAATCCATCGTAGTTACCGACCTTTTCAACTCGCAAGTGTGTTGCGGGCTAGTATTCTAGGCAAAATACGTACTTATTTCATCTAACTTCCTTGATAATAATGAAATAGTCCCCAAATATTTCAAGTTTTCCAAAATCGGCTAAATGTTAATTGCAAAAATGGAAATATAGGAGAATCTCAATAAAAATTAATTTATTAATTTTACAAATTTTGGTTTATTATTTTCAATAATAAGCCTTTGAAATCGAGCAAGAAAAAATGTTAAACCCCCCCCCCCCTCAAAATTTGATGTTTTACGTTTCAAGGTACATAGAATCCGAAAATCGAATAACATTTTTCCATACTGCCTTCACTAAATATTCATTTTGCATATTTTTAGTAAGGCAAACAGTGTTTGCTATGTTTGTCTGGAGGAGACGCCACTTAACTCATAACGAACAAACAGATGACCAGTCGAAAGTGATGAGGGGAGGGAAAGCGATGGCGGCGGTGGTAAAGTCGTGAACTTGAAGGATTTCATGATTGAAATTTCAATATCACAATAAAAGATTAGGAGTATTGGTCCCAATGTGGTGGTAGGAAATTACATTGATCCCTGGGAACACATTTTATTCGATTTTTGAGGGTCTCTCTTCGGAATTCGTAATTTGAAATTTCTGATACTTCATCTGACGACTGCTCCACCTTGGACGTCGGATAATGCCTCCCTCTGTGGCTCCCTTACCCCTTTGCACGCCAAATCATCCCTGGAGTTTGAGCACTTATTTCCGTTATTATTGGTTCCTTGACACAATTTCTACAAGCAAGCAACATGTCCTCTCCCATCAGGACTTCGGTGTGCCTCTTCGTCATAATCCTGCCACTTTGTTTCCATAACGCAAGTTGCTTGCTTGGCTTTGTTGTATCGAACTCGGATTTTGAAAATCTGAGAGGCTGAGGTCAAAGTTGTGTTTTTGAAAGGGTCACTGACATCCAACCTGAAGACTTCAATCCATAGACCTGGAACACAGAACGCTTTCCTGGCAGCATTTCCATAGCGATATTCAGCTTCAGATCGGCGGGCTCGTGCTGCTCTCCTTATTTCCAATCTCTTTTCGTTCGTATTCCTGTCCGTCCAATTCTCTTCGTTCACGGAAGGCTACAATCAATTCCCGTGATCTCTCCTTGGAGAATCTCGTGAGCCATCTGCTCACCTGCTGCTGTACCTGTCCCAGCTACAGGAGAGCTATAATATCACTTTTCTCATCTGTGACATCTCCTTCCTCTAAACCTGGAATAAATCTGTCTCTAAAGACAGCCTTAAGTGGCGATAATCAATGTCAATAGTTTCCACAACTTTTATTTGCAGAATACTGTGTATAATTTCTCTACCTTCTCCACCCAATCTTGCATCTTATTTCCAAATTGTTCCATAAACTTTTGATGCATTTTTATAATTTCGTAAATATAATATTCATTAGTACGTCAATACATAATTTTTCTAGGCTACTCAGAAGACTACCGTCTTGATAAACTATCGTAGCTATGGATGGGTTAGTTCATTCTACGCAATCTATGAGTAAAACAAGAAAGTCTCAGGGTTCTATAAATTAGGAATAGACAACGTGGTGCTTCAGTTGTGTTTGTTGGCGCCGTGAGAGTACTCCTCCAGTTGGCAAATAAAGGAAAATCCGTTTGTGGTGGCACGACCATGTGTCACGACAAAGGGGGCCAAGAAGGGGTCTTAGCGGATGAAATAGTGGTGGGAGAATAAGAGAGAAGGAATCGGAAAAAAGAATAATAAAGAAATACTCCGCAGTCGTGAAAAATTGCTGGGGGTCCTCAAACGTGAGCTGTCACTGTAGGGAAAGATGTGATACTATTATTGTGTTTAGCTTTTAATATTGAGGTCAAATATCTTAAAGGAACCGATTCTATAAGATCTTCCTGGGCATTCTCGTGAAATTTTTATTCAAGCTGAACTCTGAGCGACGTGGAGCTGAAAGTTTCAAACGAGGTATGAGTTTATTGAAGTGACCTTTATTAGTCTTGATTATTCCATCGACCTAATATCGTTTAGTACTCACCATTACGATGTTATTTTGAGTACAGGAGTATAAGTATTGTTGTACTCGAAATACAGGTAACTAGATGAAGATTATAGAGAGTTACGTAAAAGCAATTGAACTGCCTCCAGAGCTTGGGAGGCAGTATAACCACCCAATCCATCCCTATGAAATTATTTCCGCATACGAGTTTTTGTTTCTCAGCTGCTAAGGGCGTTTCGTGGATATCGAAATGACAAAAAAAAAAACAACTATTTTATGCTATTGTTCAGTAATGTTATGATGACATCGGGCTGCTCGGAGATAGATTCTGTTTTTGGAATTCAGCCCGGAACCGTTTAACACATTACTTCGGGCTGAGTCCTGGAGCGTTTAATTAGTTCTGGGTGAGGGGGCGGACCACATGCTCCCTCCTCTCTCTTTCTCGTTCCAAGAGTATCTTCCTTGTATGCTTTCTGTGTACTCTGCCACAGCAGTCCAGCTCCTTTCACCTTCCAGCATCCAGCTGACAACAGCCTAAGGTATTGAACTCTGGGGAGCTAACTCCAGGTCTGCCATCAGCTGATTTCTTTCAGGCGCCCATTTGGTGCATTTGAAAAGGTGTGGAGCACATCATCGTCTTCTTTGTTCTGGCAATGTAAACATGTTGGGGCAGATACCTTCCCCATTTTATACTTGGAGATAGATAGATAGACCCGCAATGTTCGTTAAGTTAATTGATTAGTCCATTAAATATAAAATGAAGGAAATTAAACCCTTTTCAGTTAACTGTTAAAAAACCATGAACCAAAACTTCCATGAAAAGAGAAGACAATTAACCTCGTTTGCGATGTGCTGGGTTGAAATTGAGATAAATCTCTGGATTTCTCATCTTCTGGTTGCTTCTTACGGTCTAAATTCATTGCAACAAAATAAAAAGGCAATAATGTTGGGGAAAAAATCTGGGAATAAACGGTGGTAGAGAAGTGATGAGAAGTGGAAAGTCTGATAAAACTTGAGTATCATCATCTACTGCCCGAAAAAATTGACTTCACACACTAAAACAAGGTTAATTCTCACAAACAAACTTGTTGTCAAGGTCGAAGAATACTGGGAGAAGAGTTATCTCAGATTCCTGGAAACTTTTCTCGTTCATAGCCGAACGTTTGAAAGAGATGAAGTAGTTGTGATCAGCTACCACTTCGCCTTTCTGTTCATTCCACTTCCTTAGCTCAGCGGTAGAGAGCTTGATTCAGGTTTGTGGAGTATAGTAGGAAAGTCCGGAGATCGATCCCCAGTCGAGGAAAGTTGACTTTTAATGGCACAACACCGAGTTACGTCATCATTTGATGACGTCGGAGTTGAATGGGTAAATAACACGAAAAAAGGAATAACAAGAAAAGAGGAGGGAAAATGACGTAGCAACTGGAGTGGCATCTGATAGGCCGAGAGCCTAAGTGCGAGACAATGAAATTGAAATCCTACGTCAATAAAGTACTGATCTTATCTGTTTCAATATTTATGATTTCGTGACGAATAAGAAGCTTTACATCGTTACAATTTCTATTATTCGGTATGCCATGGTTTCAAAACACCTTTGTGAACCATTCAGCATTGTCTGAGTAAAAGGATGTTATCGTTGTGCAGTGACTACTCTGACTTATGTTCGAAAGTATAGTTCTAATATAACTTTGACTCAAAATGTGGGCCGACTTTGCCTTTTAGAAAACACTCGACTGAGAAAAGGAAGTTTCTTATGAGATGGGAGATCGTCGTCCGGGAGGTGAAACCGATAGCATCTTATAAATCGGTCTGAAACAGATGGCCTTTCAGGGAGATTGGTAGGGGCCTCTTACACCCCTGAGAAACGGAGTTGGGGGAAATTTTCGATGAATGAGGGACGAAAAGAGACCGGCGCACAGTAGGGAAAAAACGCAAAAAATGCGCTTATAATTCAAAATCAGCTGTTTAAATCGATATAAAAAAAAAACTTGTTGAGTAGTGATAAGTATTTTTTAATGCAGAATCCAACGGAACCATTTTTGGATAGGTTCGACGCCTTCTTTGGGTTGACAATTCAGAACCCAGGGCAATATCGTGGAATAATTGCAAAGAAAATGATTTATTCGTTAGCTATGTTGCCATAAATAGTAAGTTGGTTCTATTATTTGACACAAATGAAACGATGAAATTAAAGTTGAAAAAAAAACTTAAATTCTTTAACCAATATTCATGTAACCTGCTGCCACTTCACCATCATCATCACTCGACGTTTTTATCGCCTTCCTCAATGCATGGTTGGATTTTACGCCCGTTTGAGGGTCTTCAAAGCTTGGTTTGTATTGACTTTGGCTTGAAGAACCATCACAACCATACCTTGTGTTGTTGGAACATCGGGTGTTTGTGAATGCTAAGTGATTTCAGCAATAGTAATGCAGTCATGTCGAGCAAACTTTGGAGAGGTATACTCACTTTTTCAACATTAATATGTCTCTTTTTTTCGGCAGGCAGGTGAGACAATCTTTAAGATCCATAGGTGGAGTTGGATCTCGTTAGATACCTGGAAGGATCCGCATCTTCTGGTTATGTGGAATTCAAACCCACTAAAAAACACCTCATTTTCTCCCACGTTGGAGCTCAGCCCGGAACCGTTTAACACATTACTTCGGGCTGAGTTCTGGAGCGTTTAATCAGTTGTGGGTGCGAGGGCGGACCAGATGCTCCCTTCTCTCTCTTTCTCGGTCTAATAGTATCTTCCTCGTCAGGATGCTCTCTGTGTACTCTGCCACAGCAGTCCAGCTTCTTGAACTCTGGGGAGCTAACTCCAGGTCTGCCTGAGCTGGTCTCTTTCAGGCTCCCATTTGGTGCATTTGAAGAAGGTGTGGAGCACATCATCGTCATCTTTGTTCTGGCAGTGTAGACATGTTGGGGCAGATAACTTCCCAATTTTATGCAAATAGGCATAAAAAGTTCATGTCCTATAAAGAACTGCGTAAGGAAGAAGTTCACTTCTCCATGTTTCCTTTCAATTTACGTCTGAATTTTTGGCACCAGCCGTGCAGTCCATCTTCTTCTATGTTCTCCCGTTCATATATCTTGCCATCTTGCCATTGTGCGCTCCCTTTCTTCCTTTGGTATGCAGGAACTGTTACCTTCATCCCTTCTCTCAAAGATTCGTTTCCTCTCTGAAGCCATCAGCTGAACGGGTGTGACACTCGTGAGGACAAAGATAGCGGGTTCTGTTACTGTTCGGTAAGCACAGGAGATTCGTACGGCTCCTCTAAGCTGCACAGCTATTAATCTCTGTCGGAGATATGCCACACTCAATGTCATAGCCCATACCCCCGCTTCATACAAGAGAATTGACTGCACCACTGTCATCATTAGGCGTCTCTTTTACGGTCTAGGGCCGTTCATGATCTTCATAAGGTGACAAAGAGCTGCTATTTTTTGTGCTGCTCTATCTGCAGTTCTTCTTATGTGTTCACCAAAAGTGATGACTCCTAAATATTTGGCTGTTGGTTTAGTTGTTATTTCGGCATTATAAATATGTTATATCGGCATTATAATTATGTCTCTGGAGGCAAAACAGCAAACTAATGTTGGAGGTGTATGTACATAGGCAGATGCTTCTATAAATCGTGGAAATTCAGATGCGCAAAAACTGTACAGTGAAATTAATATAACCACTACTAATATTATGCATAATAATACTATATTATAGCACAGAAATATTTTATTCTGATACTGAAAACTGATAATTTGTACTTACTTCTTCTATAGTATCTAACTAACAAAAATATTTGGACCATCTCAAAAAAATATATATATTAAAAATTTATTGATAATCATTTCACATTTCATCAATATTTTTACAACTTTTTACATAATATGTAAAAAGTTGTAAAAATATTGTAAAAACATATTATGTTGTCTCACCAATCGAAAATATTTCGTATTCTCTTCGTATTCATCCACTTAGCTGCTTGGCACAGGCTTTGACGGCAAACAATCCATTTTCTTTCATTACTTGGACCAAATCTCGACTTTCAAAAATTCTACTTATAAGCGGTCTTCGACATCACAAAAACGCACGTCTATGGACACCTGTGGACTCGGCGTACTACGTAGTGTTTTATTTGGAAATTGCACTAAGGAGACCACGGCACTTTAAATAAAAACGTGAACCGTCGAGTACTCTGAAAATCAAAAAAATTATTTTTAATACCAAGAAGTTTCCCGTTTTAATCAACATAACCGTAGAAATCTCTTGAGGTAAAGTAGATACGAATATATCTGGTCTCCCTTTTACTATGATTAGAAGGAGAGGTCTTGTCCATTAGGGAGATGTGGACCCAGGTGAGTTTCCAGCACGCAAACACCCCTAGTATTACCTCCGATACCCTCGCAAGCATCAGGTTAATCAATCCAAGATTAGATAGGAATATCTGACGTAGGGCGACACCTGGTTTTAGAAACGTTATCCGCTGATAAGGGCTTTGAACTAGCGGACTAAGCTACATGATACGTCTCAAAGGAGGAACGTCCGTTGAAGTTAGCTTTATATTCTATTTAGTGAGTATCTATGGGTACGGTGACTATTGATTACAAGGTAGTTACTGTCAACCTCCTTTCATAAGTGAGGTTGAGATGATTTAAAATTCTCTCCTCGTTTCACTCATCCGTTACAGAAAGCTTGGGATACGGAAAGCTCCTGTGGTTCAGTGAAACCTTATTGAAATCACCGATTCAAAGCCGGAATGGGACGAAACTCCTGAAACTGTAATCAACCCATCTTTTTCAAAGGTCTCCACGTGTTTCCAACTCATTCATTTGGTGCTATTAGAGAGATTCGATGCCTGCTATCGGTGAATAAATTGTTTTCTTTTAACAATTGAAATTGGCATTTAGGTCTTTGGATGAGTTGGATGAAATGATCAGTTGATGGAGGTTAGCGTCCAGACGATCCCCTAAGCACTCCACCAACATCTTCAGTATTGTTCTCAATTCAGGCGCTTGGGTTCTCTGATGGCTTGATTACTTACGGAATATCCTACCGGTAAAGGGGCCCTAAGTTAGACCTTAAGATTTGGTTGGTACTTCATGACAGCTCGGATGTGTTATGAACAGGATGTACATAAATCCGTCTGCCAGACACACATTTTTCTTTCAGTTTGAATATCTCCTTCCTGATTTCTAACTGGGATCGTTTTGCACTTATCAAATTCAAATCTAGCCTCAGAAAACTATTTTTAAAAAAACGGTTACCTAAACTCAAAAAAAAAATATTTGGTAGCGTTCACTTCCTCTTATTGTGTGCACAGATTATTTTGGGTTTTCGATAAAATATGATTATAGTGGTGGCAAAGTGGTAAGAATTCCTGCGTACGGGGAGGTAGGTGTGGGTGTGAGTCTTTTACGTTCAAACACCTTGTCTCCCGGTTGTCTACCTTATCTCGAGATCACACCTCCCCCGAAAGCTATTTCTGATCTTATCAATATTTGGCTTCGCTGACTCAACCTTCAGGAAACTTACTTTGCCAACGTCGTGAATTTCGTGTTTCAAGGTGCAGGGCTTCCCCGCCAACTTCCAATGATCTCACCGTCAGTTTGGACGTATTAGACGCGGGTTCATGCGAGAATATCCGGCTGTGTAGGTCTGAGAAGAAGAAATTGTCAACTTCCGACTCCTGGCACCTCCCAAATTCAATTCGTCCACGATATTTTGAGTGAGGAAGCTGTACTTGTCATATTTTTACCCGACAGATTTCCAAGAATTTGGAACGAGAGTAACCCCATAAACACATCTCACAGTTCCAGAAGGCAAAGACTCGCAAATTAAACGACTCCAAAATCCACAATGTATTTAAAAATGAAGAAATGGGGAATGTCACTTAGCAAAAGGAGTCAAGTTATATTGACGCTTTCAATATCTTTCTTGCTGCCCGAATCATAGAGAATTCTGCTGAACCAACTGAACTTTTATCAGATCAAACTTGCAGCACTACATGTACCCGGCTGTCTCAAATGGCACAGATGGTGAACTTGAGGACCAGTAGTTTGCTCATCATATTGTTAAGCGGTAACTTTATTAGTTTCGTGAAATAACCATGTGCTGGTATCCACAGAGTGACGGAATGGTAGAACGTCTGCATCGCCCACTCTATGGTTGGTTGGCCAAGATGATCCAAGATCATCAGTGTGATTGGGATGTGCAGATACCAGTTCCACTCCTCTCATGAACACTGGAAAGGCTGCACACCTTCCTGCCTCATGTTTGGGCGTGAGCTGGTCCTACCCTTAAATCTCCCATTCAAACTTCACCCCAATGAGGAAGAAATACAAGCATATACGGCTGGCCTAAGCTTGAACGAGAGAGGGATTCGGACTTCGTGCTAAGGCAGAAGACATGAAAAAACGCTATGCCACCAAGACCATGGAACCTCAGTTCAAAGAGGATGACAAAGTGTGGTTACACAACCCAAGACGACTAAAAGTGTCCTTGGGATGGTCCATAATATGGAACTGCATATTATGCAGTTTTAAACTCATTAAAGATGAAGTATACCGAATACGCAGCACCCATGAGAATAGCTTGAGGGTTGTACATGCGGACAGGCTTATACCCTACTTTGGTCAAGAGCCTAAAAAAGAAGAAGAGAGCAGTGTAATGCGATAACTTCATTAGTTTTGTAAAATAACCATGTGCTTGTATCCACCAAGAGGAAAACAATAGATTTACAGAAACAGAGAGCAAGGAAGTCTCAAAAACCGGGTTTAGGAGATGTAATTCAATATTACGATTAATAAATCGTTTCTTTAGAACCCGGTGTTGTGACAGCGTTACAATATCTGGATTGGTGGTCAGTTTCTCTATGAATCTGAAAAACACTGCAGTCCGGCCTGTATGTTTAGCAAATCTTATCCTTTTCGTTGCTTCTGTGATTAGTAGTATATGAAACTGCTCCTTTCAGACTGGACATTTATCTTTTTCTTTCCTTCTCAAATGCATGCTTTGCACTCTTCTCTCGCCACTCTTAGAACTGATAGGAAGTAAATCAGAGAAGTCACAATAGCAATTTGATTGATGAAACTCAAATGTCTCTTGTTCATCCGAGTGGGCTGAAATTCGGTACATCGAAGTCTGCTTAGTTACTGACAAAGTTCTCTCCTTAAACTTTACACACACCCTCTAGTAGACCACTGAAAATTGAGTCATCTTTATAAACGATAATTACAATATTCAAATTACCATTAATATTGAGAAAATAAGGTTTCTGTAATTTTTTTATTTTTCTATTTTGGCATTGTTTATTTACATTAATAAAAATGTAAAAATGTAAAAATGTAAATTAATTTACATGGTTGGTACAAAGATATTCAAAATTATACTGTATACATTATTACAATGAAGTAATGGTGAACTTAATAACTTCGTATTAGAATATTGTAATATACATTTTCCTATTATTAATATAATAAATAATGAAATAGACAAATTTCCAAATATTGGATGAATTAGGTTCTTAGAAAATTGAATTCGCGCAGTCCGGTCTCATTTAAAAAACGTCTGCCAAATGGGTGTGGCACATAGCTTCCCCGTAACAATAACCCGATTGTATCGATGATTTGATGCATAGTTGTTAATCTCAAAACATCAATCTCTAAGTATCTTCCACTACCCTCATAGGAGACCATCCACACGCTAATCAGAACATCCCTGAGAAATCTCGTCGAAATCGGATGGAAAATGTAGAAGTTATGGCTGTTTCAAGGAATTCACGTTTGCGCATGCGCAGCAACTACAATTAGTCTGGGGGAGATGATTTTCATAGTGGACCATCTACATGCCAATCTGGAAAATCCTAGAAAAAATTATCAAATTCGGATGGAAAATGTAAGTGTTATGGCTGTTACAAGGATTTAACATTTGCGCATACGCAGAGGCTACTGTCAATTTTAAGGCCTTGATGTTCTTTGGGGACCATCTAAAACCTAATCCTCGTGATTCCTGAAAATTTAATCGAAATTGGATAGAAAATGTGGAAGTTATGGCTGTTACAAGGAATTCACGTTCGCGCATGCGCAGCGGCTACTATCGGTCCGGGTGAGATGATTTGCAAAGTGGACCGTCCACAACATAATCCGCATGATCCCTGATAATTTCATACAAAAGCGGATGAAAAATGTGGAAGTTATAAAGTCACTAGTTGCCTCCTCTCATGTGTCCTATAATTTGTCTTTAAAATCCTTCCTCATCTTAATTCCATTATTTTAACTATCTGTAGATAGTTCAACATATTGAATTATACACTTGTATCAAATTGGGCTTGCCCGTACTTAATTAAATAAAAAAATAAATAAGTAATGGCTGTTACAAGGAATTCACGTTTGCGCATGCGCAGTGGGGAGTATCAGTCCGGGGGTGAGATTTTCATAGGGGACCATCTACAACCTAATCCGCATAATCCCTGATAATTTTGTCCAAATCGGATGAAAAATGTGGAAGTTATTGCTGTGGCAAGGAATTCATGTCAGGCAGACTTGGAACCAAAATTGTTCAGAAAGGCCTGAAACGAAAAACGCGAGTGGAAATTTCGTTTTTGAGAACTTTTTTTTTCAACCTTGAAAAGTGAAAACAAAGCTTCCGCTGCCTTAAACTCGGAAGCAATATACAAATTTCATTCCATGCTTTACAATTATCTTTCTTCAGTAAGGTCTGATAGTTGAATGGATTTTCTTTTATACTTCTATGAACTCTATTTAGCATATTTTCTCTCAAGTTGTTATAAATTGAACAAATCATCATCAGATGTTCAAGATCACCAGTTGGGTAACCGCACTCACAAGACTCGTCCTCTCACCTAGCGATTCGATGTAGGTACATCGGACATATTTCGTGGTTGGCTCTGAGTCTGCATAGGTATCTGATTTCTCTTTCAGGTTTGTTCAAGTTATTGAACCATGGTATAAAATTAATGTTAGGATTTATATTCTTATAAAATTTTCCTTTAGACCCTTCCTCAAGAGATTGCTGCCAACTTGCACGAATGTTACTTCTGGATAAAGTGTAATATTCTTCATTTGGCAGGTTCGGGGTCACTGTTTATCCCTCACGAGTAGCGTATTTAGCTGCCTGATCTGCTCGTTCGTTGTATAATAGTCCTACGTGAGACTTGACCCACACGTATTGTATTTTTGTATCCCAGCGATCCTGCAGATGTTAACTAGACTCACTACTTCGACAACGAGATGATTTTGAAACTTAGCGAGAGAAAAAATTCTGTATATTAACGAGACGTTGTTTTCGCTCGCGAATGTTTGAGAGGAAGATTAAACCAACAATGTAGAAATTATCTCTTTCAAGTGGCTGAAAACCGGGGAAAATTGAGGATTAATCATTTGAAATAACACAATTTCCTCGATGGTACTTAACAATCAAATTATCGCCCCCGCCAGTACGAGTAACTGTTCATCTATCGCGATCGGGAGGTTGAATAGAATACCGAACACTGAAAGGTAAGGGATATTTTATTAATAACGAACATTATTTCGGAGTCCTAATCTGAGAGAGAATTTTTTCCGTTCTCCCTACCAAAGTTATTTTTAGTTTCACAGTGTAATGTGAGACAATTTTAATGGTGGAATGTCGGAGAAACGAAAAAAGTGAAATAGTCTATCCAATATTCATTTCAGTTTTCATTGTGGCGACAGTTTATCACTTTATCTGGGTTGAGGGTGAGGAATATTTTAGGCCAATCCTCTTGTGCTTACGTCCGAGCGCTTTCGTTTAATAAAACATCTTCAGGGTTCTATAATCATCAAAAAATAACAGGTACGTACACTTAAGTTAAGAATTAAAAATAATTATCTTTAAGTATAATACTTAGCGTTATCTAGGTTTAATAAATTAATGTTAATCAATATAATTATATAGTTATATGGCTTACATTTTGGTGATGTAGTTGTCAGTTATAATTGTTTTTGTTATATGCTGTAGTTGTTGCTTTGTACATGCTTTTCTTTCTCAATCATCGTACGATTTTTGTTATGCACCTTTAGACAATATTTATAGGATTAAGTTGTGTTGAAGTGCGGAGATAATTAGCTATAGGCTTGTAATTTTGTCATTTACTTAGGTTGATTGTTGTACATCACTTACCTAATTCGTATTAGTTTTGTGTTAGGTACTTTCAGGTTCACCAAGTGCACTTTTACAATAGTTTTAAGAAGGCTCATTGTACATGGTTTCTCCATTTTCCTTCTCAATCGTAGCACGGTGTTTGTTTTCCACCTATAGACAATATTTATAGAGTTAAGTATTGTTCTTATTAAGTGTAGAGATAAGTAGCTATAGGCTTGTGATTTTATCATTTACTTAGGTTCATAATTGTTGTACATGACTTACCTAATTCTTCTTATTTTTGTGTCACCTACTTTCAGGTCTTACAATAGTTTTAAACAGGCTAACAGTAAGCAATTTCAAAAGGAGTGAGTATCACTTTGGTTGAAATGTGGAGTACTGGAATCATTAACTTATTCTGCTAATTTTATGATAATTTAGTGAGTTGACCTGTTAGCCCTGGTGTGGGCATCGGTGAGTGTATTTTCTACTGGTCTAAGTTCATTTGTATGGTTTACTTTACTTATTGTAGCTTAAGTAGTCTAGTTGGTGGTAGCATAGTACAGCATACATTTTTATATATTTTCAGTTTTTTTGTTCTTTTTACATTGGGTTACTTAATATTAGGTTTTACATCATATGACTAGTTTGGTGAATGAATGGGCGGATTAGGTGATAACTGGGGGTTTTCCCCTTGTTTTACAGGCTGGAATAATGGTATAAATTGTTCCCCTAGATACGTTATGTCTCTCTTAGTGTTCATACATATGGGTTCATTCTTGATAATGTTAATGTTTTCTTTAATTCTCCGCTTTGTAGTTACAGGTTTTTTGATGATTATAGAACCCTGAAGATGTTTTATAAAAACGAAAGCGCTCGGACTTAAGCACAAGAGGATAGGCCTAAAATATTCCTCACCATCAACCCAGATAAAGTGCTATCCAATATTTATAATCCCTTTACCATGTCTAGTGTTGTTTCGATACTTGCGATATTTACTGGTATATCCAATCACTATCATGACATCTATCGTGCTATCATTATAATTTTATCAGTCGTTTAACTTCGTCACTAATCACTTATTCGTATCACTTATTCGCATTTTTTTAACATACCTACCTATCTATCTATCTAATGTATTTTCTGGAAAACTTATTTCTTCTTAATTGCCCGGTTGAGCTAAAAGTGGGACATTAAATTGAGGGTTGTTTGCAAATTTATTGCTTATGAATTTCATGGCAATCTGTACGTACTGCACGAGCATTTATAATACTCAGCATTATAACAGCTCCGAAGATAGGGAGAAAAGCTTTACTCAGTAAACAATAAACACCCAATAGAAGTATCATAGAAGTTTAGACTGGAAATGAATTTGGGAGTCCACATCGAGAATGGATTCGTTCTTTGGTATTTACGCCTGCTACGCTCATAGAACGTGCGTGAAGATGTCAGATTCTTCAAAATCAATCGATTTAAATTTCAACTTTTAGAAAAGAATCTAAAAACATCGTATCGATTTTTTCAAGAATCGATACTTTTTAAGCAAAAGTCGTATACTCAAGTGATAACCAAAAGCTGGAGCGAACTTTTAATGCCTATGTATAAAAATGTTTACTTAAATTCTGTTAAGTTACAAATAAGCAACTACCTGTATCCTTCATATTGATTTTTTCATTTAGTAATGAAAATAGCACATTCTTCAAAAAAAAATAAAAAAAATAAAAAAAAAATAACATATTTCATTATGAAAATAAAATAATTCTTTCAACACATTTTTTTGTTGGAGAAAAATATCGTAAAATTAATCATTAATAAATAATTAGACTGTAGAACCGTAGGTCTACCGTCCGTTATTTTTTTTCTTGACAACTTATGTCATGAAAAAGCTGTATACCTTCTGCATAAATAACAACCAACTAATTTTTAGGACGTCCCACAGTAAGACTTGGGCGTCCTTATGCGATCGATCTGGGGTGAATATGACAACACTCAACAGAAAATTAAATAACCACACACTAATCCGTTTTAGACCATTCTGAATCCAAACCCGCGAAAAAACCACAGGTGTAAGTCTGTATGTATGTGTGTGTGACAAAATCTTGTGTCGTCTGCCCAGGCCTTAGTTCTCAACCGATTTTCTTGGTTCTTTTTTGTTTGTGGGAAACTATCTAGTTGTGCACTACGTCGCCGGAATTTCGCATTTTTTTGTGGGGGGAGGGGGGACATGGGGGCGTTAACGCTTTAAAAACGTGCGTTTGCGGGCATAATCTTGTAAACTCTGTCCAGGCTTCAATTTCCAACCGATTTGCGTGTTTCTTTTCTTGTTCGACTCGGAAATTTTCCAAATTGCACACTATTCCGCCAGAGTACCAAAATTAGCATGGGGAGGAGGCAAGTGTGGGGATAATATTCACAAAATATCCGATTTTTCAATATTTCGGTTCCTTTACAGCTTAGTAGTTGTACCCAAGCTTTGAAATTGAGACAAAATTCTCATTATACCTTCGGATTTTCATCACTTATTCTCTGCTTATGTGAACCTCGACGGACCGTCTACTAAAACTAATAGATGAAAGATCAACGTTACGACATATTACAGCTTTGGTGGCAGACTGGCACCATTGCCCGGGGGGGGATTCGAGGCTCGCACGCCGCTAGAAATGTTATGGTGGATAAGGGTGAAGAGGGAGAGACCGCGGTTTCTTGCCTAAAATACTAAATAAATGAAAAGAAACAGTTTTATCGCTTACCAACTGGTTTACATTGATCTACCGCGTATCCAATGGGACGTCCCCTGGAATGCATGCACTACTTATATTACCAAATGTTACCCATTGTGGCTCTGATGGTTATTGGTAGTAGGGATTATCATTGATGATAATTTATTTCCCTCAATCAGCTGAGGAAAAGAATTGTTTAATCGATTCTCAGATTCTTTAAGGGAATAAAAATAATCTTAAACGCTGCAAATTATTACACAAAGATTTATTATTTTTCTATGTAGATCACTCGTCTGCCAAGAACACGGCTTTGTCATTGTCACCAACCATTGCAACCATAGATACTACCTACCTACCATGTACCTACAGCGATCGCATTTTGGTGAGATAAAATTTGAACGGAAATTAGGCCTCTTTTGCGATTCACAATCGTGTTTCTGATTTGTCGTAAGTCCAACCCCTAAGTTCCCGTAAGGACGTACAGAGCTCCGCGTGGTCTCAAAAAATTAAATACTATCTTAAATTGATGAGAAAACAATACCTTTATATCGAAATGTTTTGAGCTAGGGCGTTTTTAACATTTTAACCCTTATTTTTCAACCCTCAGAAGTGACCGACATTAAACTTCGGAGCACAACTTGACCCCAAATGGAGCCCATATACCAAATTTCGTGAAAATCGGTCCATGGCAACCAAGGAAAATGCCGTTTACGGCGGACGGATGGCCAAATTTTTATTCGATTTTTGAATTATACGTACCATGAAACGTAAACCAACAAATTTTGAAGGGGGGTGACAATTTTTTTCTTGGTTGATTCCAAAGGTTCATTATTGAAAATGATAAACCAAAATATCAATAGTTTTTTCAAGAGAATCGATTTTTTAAAGATCGACACCGTTTTGTCATCCTTAAACGCGGTTGAAACTCTGCATTATTTATCTATGTTGTTTTATGGTGACAATATTTTCCTCATTCCGATCCATCACCCATACTTCCTAATGGACGGCGCTTTGTAGGGCGAGCCTTTTCACCTTTCAACGCTTTTGTAAATGTTTTGAGGGGGGTGACGCAACCAGGAAGAGGAAGGAGACCAGTGTTGAAAATGAGGAGGAAATATGGGGCGGTTTTCCACCTGGCGGGGGTGTCCGAAGTAAAATGCGAATCCCATGCCGGCAGAGCGGCGGGAACAGCATTGTCCACTGACAGGCACATCATCGGTTCGCAAGGCTATTGACCCAAACAGACGTTTTCTAGGAGCAAAATACACTTTTCTGCTCCAGCTAACTCTCTGGCTCATTCAACCTTCTCCCATGACGTTCTCGTTTCCATCCTGGAGTGCACGTGACATTCAAACGAGGCTCTTTGATCTGACGTCAGTTCGTAACGTCAACTTGTCAGCTCGTTCGCTCCATCAATCCCACAAACCTCATAGCGGTAGAAAAAAATCCAACTGCTGTTTTTTCTCATAAATCCCTTTGTCAGAAGAGAAGACCGGTCCACTCCGTGATTAATTTAATCTACAACGCAACTCGACAATGATTGAATTTTACATGGAATTTTATCAGTTAGCTCCCTGTGTGTGATCTAGAGTTGTGTAAGACAAGGTCATTTGGCGGATTCGAATCCCAAACGGTCACTCATTACAGAGACCAGATCGTTTGAATCCGTTCACCCGTTCATTACGTTCACATACCTACTCACTCAGTGGAATGAACCACTCTCGACCATTATGTTGAACTACCTATGTATTATTCATACTAGGGAAATATGTTGTCCAAAAAACAAACAATCAGGATTTGGAAGGAGGCAAGATCGGAACACAAGACAAACAACCATCGGTCAGAAGTCACAAAAACGAAAGAGTCGAAAAACCGAACAAGTCGGAATAGGTTACAATGAGTAGGTGAGGAGGTGATTTGAATGAGTCGAATGAGCTAAAGACAAAAACGAATGAAAGATCGATTCGAATCGTATGAATCTTCTTTGAGTGTTTTGGTCTTTCAGTTTTGTCTTTTTAGTCCACAGTTCATTCGAACGTAATTCTTCACTTGGATGATGGAAGGTTTTGCTTAGAAAACCACTTCAATATGCTTTTTTCTGTTGATCTTTCCACGTCATTTTTACACATTCATGATCCATGTACCTACAAACATAGGTGTTTACAAATATATTATACATCCATGTTGCGGCCAATTAATTGGTTCTGTTGGTCTTCTGCCGTTGTTCTCGGAGTTTTTCCGGAAAACTCGTTTGGTGGGTTGATGAACGAATGACCGTGTTCATTTTGACAACCCGTTCAGTTCAGACAAGGTCGTTTTGAAGATAAGGTCTTTTTAATACGTTCACTCCTGACCGACACACCTCTAGTGTGATCCCTGAAGGGTTGGTTGGTTGTGGTTATACTGTTGGTTAAAACGTACAGAATTATAATCTGATTACAGCAAAATCTGTACAGAATGTAGTAGAAGTAAAGTAGGTAAATAAACAACCATTTCAGGTTGGATTTTCGTCCGACTGCCATTCCTGGCGTCGCGAACGTCATCAGCTGTCTTCCTAACGGAAGATCAGAATTTTTTTTCTGATGATTTCGCTCGTGGCTTCCCATTGCCTCACCGCCATGGGTTTTGAAGAGGAGGGGGGGGGGGGATTAGAGCCCCGGCCGCCGAAAAAAGCACGCTGCCGGCGATGATTCATCATAGAAAAAAATATTCATCATCAGATTCATGCAGAATGCGTGTGTAGGATTTAATGAGTGTGTTTTGATAGAACGTTTTCACAGCTCGATAGCCATTTTGGTTTATTATTTTTAGGGTGTCCAACGACCTGGAAAACAGGGAGAAACGGGAATACTCAGGGAATTTTACTCTACTGCAAAACTCAGGGAATACTCAGTGAATTTCATTTTTTCGCCGAAAAACTCTGAAAAAACCTCTAGCGCCTAACTCCACTATACTCCAAAATATCCTCTCAATTTACGTTTGAGACCTTCCTGAAGAATTTCGGTTTCGTGTGTTTTTTTGTTTCGTCATGAAATCCTTGTAACGGGCATAGCATAGGCATCAATGTTCATTCGCAACTTTTTCGAACAATCGAAGGAGAAAACAAGCCTTTCAAGAAGGCATTTCTCTCGAGTAAACCAACTAATTCCGATGATTTCAACGTTCATTCTCGATTCTTTAAAAGAATTGGAGGTAAAAATGAGCCTTCTAAAGGTGCGATTTCCCTGGCGCGTCTGCGGCGGGCGGCCGGCGGCTGGCGATTTTGTCATGAACCTACTCAGCCGCCGGCCGCGCCGCGCTGTAGAACAACGTTGTCTCAGCGGCGCGGCGCGGCGCGGCCGTTTTTTTTCCCCCCAGTTTCGATAATGTAGCGCGAGATGAATAATTTTGGTTTCTGTGTCTGTCGTCTTCTTTGGTTCCGTGTCTGACTGTACGTTGGTCCCTAAATCCTTGTAACGAGCAAAACTACATGGAGTTACTGTCCGAATTCACATTATCCATCCGAATTTGATGACAATTTCAGGAATTGTGGTTTCAGGACACTAGATGGTGAAGAATAACGCTCATATGGTCCTTAGTTTCCCTTCGATTTCGATGGTACTTTCAGGGATTGTGGGGTTGAAACTCTGGTTGGTTCCCTATAAATTTGAATGATTGAATTTTTGAGAATAAATATTATGCATCAGATCATCTATAACAATCGGGTTATGGATGCGAAGTAGATATGAGGAGTTTGATTCCAAAAGGTAGGCACTATATCCATTTTGGTTAAACGTGAGAAAAACGCAAAAAACCATAACGACATGAAAAATGTGCTGTAAAACAATGATATTCTTTATATATTTATAAATTATAATAAATATTTTTGGAGAAAAAGGTAAATTAGTCCAAAGTTTAAAATAATTTTGAACGAGATTTGAAATATCAGGTTTATGAATATAGTACTTTTAGATACAAAACGTGGCGTTTAGTTCTTTTTGGAATCAAACGAATTGGATATATTAGGTACTTTTTGAAAACAAACGAAGTGAATAAAGCACTTTTCGAAACAAAACGGATAAGAGACCGCCATTGTGCTGGATACAGTACCTTTTGAAATTAAACGGAATATTCACCCTTGTTTTTCGAGGGAATAGATAATATTTTGCTTCAAAACCTCAATCTGGTCATCTTCACGATTTTCACCTTTGATATTTTTTGGCACATCACTCCCCTGTGGAGCTAAATTCACGACGTCCCACTCACCTTTTTCCACTCAACCCTCAGGGATTTCAAGTATTTCCTAAACCCTCCTTCCAAAATCCTGCAAACCAAAGCATCTTCAATATCCGACATGTTAAACATATCAAAACGTTCTAACGAACAATCTTAATTGATCTCATCAATAATATAACAACCGAAAAAATCACTTTAAATTAGGTATCTAACTCATTAACCATATCAGGCCCATAATCTTCATGCATGATGAAATCGCGAAATCGTCTCCGGAGTGAACCCATAACTGAATTCCGAGGGAAGACAGGTATATCCCAGGGCTGTAGCGCCTGTTTTACGCCAATTAATGCCGAAATTCATTCTGTCGCTCGGATCCGAAAATTTAATTAGAACTCGAGCGATCTGTTCAAAGAAGAGTTGAACGGTTTATCCCGTTCGCAGGAAGCGGAGGTCTTATGATCTTCCTAGAGGGCGATGAGATTATTGCTTAGGCAGTAGGAAATTTGATATTCTTCCATCTCCGCCAGAACGTTGACAAAGATTGTATTCATCGAGAACTTACCGAGTTCAGTTTTGACATTTCAAGTAACAAAAAGTGAAATTTCTTCTGCCATCGAGACAGTCGAAGTAAACCGAGCTGTAGCGAAGTTTCATTCAATTTCGGGCCCAAAATTGGTTCTGTATCCGTTTGTTTTTGACCAATGTTCGTCGTAGTTACAAGCGCTTGCCATTCTGAAAATGAATATTCAGATTTTCCAGGCTCATGCGTTAATTGATTGCGCGACGCCCAATTAATGTCATAAAGAGTGTTATATAAGTCTCATATATCTGAAAAGTCTTTATGGAGGTTTGATTCACGAGTTGAAGAATACCGTCATGAACTACTTTACCTGTCAAGAATGCCACGTAACCAAATTTAAATTCGAACAGAAACTCGACACCATGATTTGAATGTATCCTCATTGAAATTGGAGGGAGCCAAAAAATTGGACACCTAGTTGACCCCCAGCTCCTTTCACTTGTCTGAGCTAATGGGATTTACATTCACACGCTCTTTTTGTCCTTCTTAATTGGCATTAGTTAATCCTCCCTCTCACTTCTCTGAGCTAATGGTATTTACATTCACAGTTTGTCTGTCTTATTGGTTTAGTTGATCCTCCCAGGCCCCTTCACTTCTCTGAACTAATTATTAGTTAGTGTTCCTATTATAGGAACATTCACAGTGTCATCTTCAACTATCTGGTTGGGTTTGCCTTTCTCTTTCTCGACCAATGGGATCCGAGCTCCCTTCCACCCGACTATTACAACCTGTGGCGTTCTTTCAGTTCTTGTTTGTTACTGATGATGACTTGTTGAAATCTTGAATAATTTTTTCGTGGTACGTTTTACAACCTTTTTACGTATCCGTTTTACTTTTTTTGCTTCCTCACTACCGAAGGTAGGGAAGCTTTGTATTCGTGAAAGAAGTGAAAAAAAAAAAAAAAAAAATGTCCTCCAAAATCAAAATTTCCACTTGTTTTTTGCGTTTTAGAGCTTCCCGAACAATTTTGGTTCCGTGTCTGTCTGTCTGTCTGTCGGTCTGTCTGTCTGTCGGTCTGTCTGTGGTCAATCCTTGTCCCGGGCAAAACTATACTAACCTGTGGTCCGATTTTGATGAAATTTTCAGGGATTGTCCGGGTTAGGTCCTAGACGGTCCCCTATCAATTTCAGCACCTTCGGACCAATAGGAGCGAGTGCGCATGCGCAAACGTGAATTTCCTGGAACCTCGGTTTCTCGGTTTCTAATGAACCGATTTTGCTCAAATTTGGAGGTTAGTTAGGGACTAACTTCTAAGAGACACCCTATAAGTTTCAATCAAATTGGTCAAGCAATAGCCGCTGCACATGCGCGAACTTTAAATTTATTGTTACAACCAAAACTCCGCAACTATTCAACCAATTTCGATGAAATTTTCAGGGATTGTGTGGTTTAGGTCCTAGACGGTGGACCGCTAAATAAAATTCTACGTTGAAAATATAAAATATTATAAACTATAATACCTTATAAAAATTATAAAAATCTTATAAACATTAATACCTGCAACCCTATCCCGCATATTATCGCCAATATTTTGGTATTCAATAACTCTTTGAATCATAATTTTTTCGCCAACTGATTCTATACGTCCATGTTACAATGAGTGAGGAAGCTATACTGCCCACCCAACTTGGCAGACGTTTTTTTTATGCTACTAGATTAACCCAAGCCAGAGCACTCAAAAAGAGTTCAGCTGCAGTGAGAGGATACAGAAAAGCTTCCCCTACCTCGAGAAGGGCTCCCCTGCTCTCTCCATTTGTCTGATAATGGAACGCAGTTCAGCTCACCTCTCAAGAACACCATGTATTTTTGAGAAGCAAAATATGCCCCAAAAAAAGTACTCTTCTATGCTTCACTCCAAAATGCTCCAACTTTATTTGTGAAATGCTCTAATACAACCTTGATTCTCCAAATCAACATCAATCATGGAACGCAGTTCATCTCTCAAGAAATGAAAAAGTTCTCTTCTAAATAAAAATTTCATTAAAATCATACCATGATGACAGACTGTCATGGAACCAACGTAATTTAAAAAGCTCTAAAACCCAATATGTGGTAGGAATTTTTAATTTTGGAGGACCCCAATTTTGTCGAGCTGCTATTCGAGTAGTATTATTTGTTTACACTTTTCTCATTATACTGCGCTAATAATGAAAATCAGAATTACAATTACAAAAGAATCATTCTAAGAATTCGAATAAAGAAAATCACGATTAGAATTACAAAAGAATCTCATGAAAGCTGGAGAACCAACGGATGTCCTAGTATAGAGCCATTAAAAACCAGGCCTTGGCCGGTCGTACAACTTCAGGGCCACCAGCAGATTTGGGGTTCCATTAGTTGGACGGCCTTAGTATAAAATGAATATTTACTCTACTGGTCTACTTCCTAGATGAATACCTTGAAAAATAGCTCTACTTTATGGAACAATAATTGAAATACACAAAAAAAACATCGCAAATAATCGGAAAAACCTTATGAATATGCTCATGTTTACTTACCAAAATCATAACGAACAGCATTCGTCCGGACAACACCACTTTCAAAACGAACTGAACAAACTATTTCAAACTCTTAGGTTAAACTAAGGTTTCCTACATGGAGTTTTATTTTTCCCACATGTGATGTATTTTGCCGGGGAAAGGATTCACAGTCGGTAAAAGGACCGTACCCTTATTTATTAGGAAGAATGTAGTCAACTGTCCAACTGTTGGGCACTGTCCAACTGTTGGGCCCTGTCTAACTACTGGGCCCATTACCCTACCACCCAAAACTGTGGCATTAGATTGTGTTATGCTCGTTCTGGGGAGGAGATCGAACTTTTAGGATTGTTGCCACGATACCGTCACTGTGGAGGCGGGCAAAACCGTCGCTGGTAGATCTGATCTGCCAACTCATGAGCTGTCCTCCATGCCTGCTGGGAGCAGTCATAGGAATATGTGGTACTCTTGGCTTCAGTGACAGCTTTTCGAGCAGAACATGATTCCATGACCACCCTTCTACCTGGTACTTCCGTGAGATCAGTCAATAATCTCTCTACTGCAGCGAAATCGGTTACCAGCACTCCATCCCTGGGAGTCTGGTTATGAAGAATCTTTTCTATTGCAGTCTTAATCAACCTTTCCCTGTATCCACATAAGTGCGAGATGACGGTGGGATGGAATGTCACTCCGAACCTCCACGTTTCTATTTGGCACTCTTCCCATTCAGACCCTATGAGCAACTCTAAATTATCCAAAAAAAGTTTTCTTTAGATGGCATCTCCTTGCTATAAAAAGTCCGTTGGCCATAAGTGCACTTCCGTAGAAAGGGAAGGAGGTGCACTTAATCATTTCCAGATGCTCTGCTCCCATCGAAAAGAATGTTGAAAGTTTTTCTCTTCGTCGACGTGTAACTATGCCAAATTTTCATCATTTACAAAAATCATTAATTTGGATGACAAAACGAAAACAATCGTCTTTAAAACCGTTATACTGTATTATTAATATTTTCAGTACGATTTCTACTCTATGATCTTGAGCAGTTATTCTTGAGGTTATTTCATTAGTTTGTTTATCCCAAATCCGCGTACTGCTCTGAGTATAAGAAGTACTTCTATCTATGTGTACAGTTGTAAAGGAAGATTCGCTCAAGTCCGTTGACTCTGGAAATATGCGATCATTAGAGCTACGAAGCAAATATCCTGCAACGTTTTCGAATCGAACTCCGCTTCGGATCATAATTTCGCTCAGAAGGAGAAGCGGAGGTCATGCGATGAGGCTCTATAGCGTTCCTCGACCCCAAAGACGGGTTTAGAAGGGGGCTTTCGTGTCAAAACAACGCTGCGACCCACCATCGGGTTATTGGCAGCTATTCCCTCACGGCTATCACTGTCACAGGAGGTTTCAAGGGGGAATCGAAGGGTGCACGAACTTGAAAGCGTCTGACAGCGCGTTATCAGACGCTAACGGCGGCTCCGCACGAGTTCCTGACCTGGAAAACTAGGAGAGGGCTGCTTCGCAAACACTCTTTCGGATGACTGTTTTGGATGACTGAAGACTAGGACTGAAAGGACGTCTTTGAAGGCCTGAGAGGTGGTGTCTGCAAAGTGTCCAGAAGTCACAGCTGGCTAGGTCTACGGAAGGCATTTTTAACCCTACCCAATGTTACCACACCGTTTTGCTTCCTCAGTATCCAAGATAAACCTATTTGAGTGGGTAGTACAGCTTCCTCGTTTAGAATAACATGGACATACATAATTAGTTGGAGTAAAAAGCTTGATTGTTCCCGATACGCAGCGTCCGCGGCTCTTGATTCAACAGTCTCTTGGATCTGTGGTTGCGTCGGGGTCTTTTTTGTCGTCCATTTTGTTACCTATAATTCCATATTGCAAAGAGTGACGGATAAAGCAATTTAAATGTGGCTAAACCGGGAAACGTAATCATGTTTCTGAAAACCAGCTGAACCAAACCTGCCATCTTACTATGTTACGACATTCTAATGATTGAGTAGTCGTACCTATATTATTTCTGATACATCATAAAATTCAAGGAAACTAATTTTTTTTCAAGTCCGGCAAGTGGGTGTGGCACATAGTATCCATTCTTCCTTCTATCCACTTCCTTGTATCCATAACCCGATTGTATAGAAGATCCGATGCATTTATTTATTTATTTAATAAAGTACGGGCAAGCCCAACTCAATACAATATACAAAATGTTCAACCATCTGCAAATAGTTAAATATAGGAAATAAGACAAATAAGGAATCAACGACTAATAATTAGATTATAATTATTATAACACACATGAGAGGTGACTTTAATACTGACTTAATACTAGTATCAAACTAGTTGTGCATAGTAGTTAATCTCAAAACATCAATCTTTCAGTACCATGAACTCTTAGAGGACTCTCCACATCAACCGACACAATCTCTGAATATTGATGGAATATGTAGTAGTTATGGCTGTTACAAGGATTTTACGTTTGCGCAAGTGCAAAAAATACACTCAATGATTTTCATATCTACCCGCCAACCCGCACAATCCCTGAAAATTTCATCGAAATCGGATGTGAAATGTAGAAGTTATGGCTGTGGCAAGGATTTCACATTTGCGCATGCGCAGAGGCTATTATCAGTCTAGAGGTGATCATTTCCATAGGGAACCATCTACATGCCAACCCGCACAACCTTTGAAAATTTCATCGAAATTTTAGAAGTTATGGCTGTGTCAAGGAATTCATGTCAGAAAGATAGACACTGAACCAAAATTGTTCAGGAAGGTCTGAAAAGTAAAACGCGGGTGGAAATTTTGATTTTGGAGAACATTTTTTTTAAACCTTGAAAAGTGAAAACAAAGCTTCCGCTACCTTGGTAGACTCGGAATCAAAAATTATGAGTACAATTCAAGGAATTCTGTAATTTGTATGACCCATCTTAGAATGGGCCTGCACCCAGTAGTAAATTTGTGGCCCTAAACCCAAATTTATACGAAATCAGGCAGAATCGGCCTAATATTTATGTTCAGTTGGGAATGCAGTGGACTGTGGTTTACATTTATAGGTTACTGAAGTATTATAGGTTGGGGCACTAATCTCTCTGAATTTTGTATCAGTTCAATAGTAGCGTTTACTCGAAGACGAAAAGAGAAAAACTGTATAATCATAGATGGAAAAAGTGAAGATATTATGATACCTGTTTGCGTTAACGCGTAGTTGATGCTGGGGACCCTTGCAGTCTTCAGCAGTCGATTTACCATCGGAATCTTTGTACTGAGATGAAATACTTGTTGTTAGCAAGATACCTATTATATAGCAGCGAGATGATACGATCGAGAGTGAGTGGTAGTAGGAAGAAGAAATTGAGTTTCGGAGGGGGTGATGCATTGCAGAGGCAAAGATCAGCAGTCATTGAATCTGTGAATCAGTTTGTCCCTGATATTCCGTGGTGCCCAAGAATCCAGCAAAGAGCGACGGAAATATCTGTAGTACCTACCACGTTCTTGATTGGTCACCCGGATGGTTCTCAAATATGAGAGGTGGTGTCTGCAAATCGCCAAGAAGTCGATCGTCGTCGTTCTGTTGACCTCATCCACAGAAGGGATTTTTTCAGATCTTTGATATCAGGAGAGAACCCTTAAGGGTAAGTCCAAGTTCATCATTCCCAGAATAATGTGAACTTACTTTGTCTCTCAATCAGTGTCGACTAATTATTCTCCTTGGTCGTTGGTTAGCAAGAAGGCTGGAGCTGGAGACAGGCAAAAACGCACGACCTGCCGATCTTGAGGGAGAGGTATACTCGTGCGCCTTGTTTCTGTTCCCCTTGGCCGCTCAATGGATAATTTTTCTAAGTCATACAAGTATGCGTTTCACTATTATGATTCATTTCACCCGCTTTCCACAGGACTACATGAATCGGTTTCTTTTAAAAGGGCTTAAGTCCTTGCAACTAAACTTTCGGGAAATCTCTACCACCTAGGGGCTCAAAATTCGTTATCTATACCATGGGCTTGCGCCCCTTTGAAAGAAAAATTGTGTGAAATCTCACTTTTTATGAACTGCAGGCTTTCTGAAACCATGACAAATTACTCCATTTATCATTGGCAACCTGGAAAGTCGTAAAATAATGGAAAACACAGTTGCTAAAGAAATGAAAAGTCGTTTCCAATCGTTTGCCAAAGTGTGTGGCACATAGCTCCCTCGTATTCATTACCCCGATTTATAGAAGATCTGATACACAGGAGCTAATCTCAAAACATCAATCTCTAAATACCTCGCACTACTCTTCTAGGGGACCATCAACATGACAACCCGCACAATTCCTGAAAAATTAATCGAATTCAGTCGAAAAAGGTAGATGGTATGGTTGTTACAAGGGTTTTACTGTAGATTCGGGGGCGATGACCATCTACCCACAACCCCCCACATTTAATGAAAATTTCATCGAAATTGGAAAACTAAAACGAAACTAAAATTGTCCAAAACGAAAAACGCGAGTCGAAATTTTGATTTTGGAAAATATTTTCCTTTAAACCTTGAAATGTGAATACAATCAAAGCTTCAGATACCTTGGTAGACTCGGAAGCCACAGGTGAAAAGTTTGATGTAACGTGAAGAAACAAAACACTAAAAATCCTTCTTAAATCACTTTTATTTGTTCAAGAAAGCTTGTTTTGGGTCATTCATCAAAACAAAAACATAGCTGACGTCAGGACATCATTTGTAGGCCAATTGGCGATTTCAGCGTAGAGTTCATCGTGGTCTTCTGGAATATTCTGCTTGATCTTCTGATTATCAGCAATCTTGTTACAGTTGATCAAGATTTTCCCGCTGGGTAGGCGAATGTCTGTCACATGGAAGGAAGCCATGATGCACTCAGTTCTCAGTCAGAGTGTGGTTTCACTTTTCTTCTAAAGAGGCGTAAGTCCGGACTTACGCCCTTCTAAAAGAAACCAGGATTTTCAAGGGCGATTTCTATCATGTTAGAGACGTCATTCATATGCCCTTTGAATTGCAAACGATGAGCCTGAGGTTTAAGAACAGCAAAATGAAGAAAAACCACGAAATGGCATTTTTGTGGACATACTCGTTAAAAAAACCGATTCACATATTTGTTAATAATTAACAAGCATCAGACAATTATTGTCTGATGCTTCACTGCTGATTTGACTTCCAACTAGTCACTCTCAGTGGTCCCCAAGAAACTGGTGCCTACCAACTTTCAACGCTCAGGTCTTCTCAGAAAATGAGATGAAATTCTGCAAAATATACCTTGGACCATTTGAAAAGTATAAATAGATAGTGAGAAAGCTCACTTTGTTGGAAATCATCAGTATTTCAACCTACGGTAATAATTTGGTATGTAGGCTCCATTTGGGGTCTAGTTGTCCGATTTTGCTCAAATTTGGAGGTTAGTTAGGGACTAACTTCTAAGAGACACCCTATAAGTTTCAATCAAATTGGTCAAGCAATAGCCGCAGCGCATGCGCGAACTTTAAATTTATTGTTACAACCAAAACTCCGCAACTATTCAACCAATTTCGATGAAATTTTCAGGGATTGTGTGGTTTAGGTCCTAGACGGTGGACCGCTAAATAAAATTCTACGTTGAAAATACAAAATATTATAAACTATAATACCTTATAAAAATAATAAAAATATTATAAACATTAATACCTGCAACCCTATCCCGCATATTATCGCCAATATTTTGGTATTCAATAACTCTTTGAATCATAATTTTTTCGCCAACTGATTCTATACGTCCATGTTACAATGAGTGAGGAAGCTATACTGCGCACCCAACTTGGCAGACGTTTTTTGGTTTATTATTTTCAATAATGAACCTTTGGAATCGACAAAGAAAAAAAAATTTTAACACCCCCTCAAAATTTGATGGTTTACGTTTCAAGGTACGTAGAATCCAAAAATCGAATAAAAATTTGGCCGTCCGTCCGCCGTACGCCGTACGCAGCACTTTTGCCACTTAGCATTGATCGATTT